>JARHVA010007100.1:337500-422500 GCA_037957365.1 Torreya grandis
ACTCCTACCACTTTGTATAAGAATGGATAAAGGTTCTAGAAGACTGGGTGTCTTAATTGTTTCATACTTGTTATGTTAACACACCATACATTTATCCACAAATTTTTATATATCCCCTTAGGTCCTTCCAAAAATAAATCCTACTTGATTCTATGATAGGTTATAAAAAATCTAGAGTAGCCCCTATTAGAGATGCACACATTTCCTTAAAGATATTGTGCCTAAGGATATAATTATTACATAGGTATAAACAATATTTATACTATAATGCATTCCATTTCCACTCAGATTCGATAGATATATTATAAATGTGTTTGATATTCTAAATTAGAACTTGTGTATTCATGTCATTCTCCCATTTTGATTGTGCCTCTTCTAACCAATCTTGTTGCTAAATGGTCATTGAACATAATAATGCCTTAGTGGACTCATCCCTTCTAGATAGTGTATTTAATATAAGATTTATTTCTTATTTATTATAAAATATTTTAAAGTCATATCCAAACATTTTATTCACCCATTTTTTTTTCTTATAATGGAAATCATTATTATAAAAAAATATTTTAGACTATCATGATCAATATTTACCATAAAGTGTCTACCCATTAGATAAGGTCTCTATTTATTTTATGGATGAACAATAACCAAAATCTCTTTCTCAAATACTGGTTTTAACCTATTTTTAATCTTACATTCATGACTCTAAAATGCAATGGGTTTTCTTTCCTACATGATTATTTCCCCATGACAAAACATGATGCATCACATTCAACAATATTTTTTATAAAAATCAGGGCTAGCCAAAACTAGAGTGGTACAAATAGCCTCCTTCATATTATCAAAGGCCTCGGTAATTATATCATTCTGATGGACAAATTATTTATTAAAAAATAATATGAGTATTGATGTTATGTTTCTATAATTTTTCACAAATTTATTATTGTAAATTGTTAGCCCCCCAAAACCCTTCAGATTCTTGAGGTTTTCTTTAACCTACCACTCCATCATAACTTTGATATTCTAGGAGTCAAATTTGATTCATTCATTTGAAATAATATGACACAATAAATTCACCTCTTTAAATCTAAAATAATATTTTCAATTTTTTAGATAAATATGATTTTATTCCAAAATGAATAGTACTTGTTTTGCATGATGAAAATGTTATTCCCAAGTTTTGTTGTGTATTAGTATGTCATAAAAAACACCAACATATATTTCCTCAAAAAAATCCTAAAAACAATTTCCATCAAACTTTGAAATGTAGAAGGTGCGTTTCTGATACCCAATGACATGACCATAAAATCATAATGGCCTTCATGAGTTTTGAAATCTAATTTAGGGATATCCTCATATCTATTATGAATTTTATGGTACCTAGAATGATGATATAGTTTTTATATCACCATGTAATTCATTTATTAAATCATTAATTACTTGAATACAAAACTTATCTTTGATGGTGTACTTGTTGATTTATTTTTAGTCTAGACACATCCTCCAAGTGTCATCTTTATTACACATCATGATTATTGAGGATGAATATTCACTCGGTTATGTCTAATAATACCTACCTCCAGCATTTCATGTACCATATTTTTAAGTTCACTTTTTTTGGCATATGGATACCTATACGGTATGATGTTTGGTGGTTGGATACAAAGAAATAAGTGAATGACATGATCATGTTCTCTACTTTGTGGTAGTCCTTTTGGCATAACACCCAAAATAGCTATGTGGTGATCAATAATCAACTATAAATTACTACGTGTAGATGCCTTTGTGGTTAAACTTATATGGAAAAAAATTGTGCTACAAATCCTTCAACCCATTCGTTGAGGATCTTCATGATGTAATGTAAACTAACGAATTGTGGATATTTTTACCATAATCCATGTAGTCATAATGTCTACCATTCTATTTTCCCAAGGTTGTGATCCATTGTACTAAAAAAATAACATCTACCCCACCCATGAGAATTAAAAACACATGAGAATCTAACTTGTAGTCTCCCATTGAAATATTAATAGTATGGCATTTCCTAGAATAATTAACTATGCCAACATCTATAATCATGACCTAAAATTATAGACTTGGGTAAATGAAAATGTTTAAATGAGTACCTGACTTGATATTGTTGAAGTTATGTATACTCCCTGAGTCAATAAACACCATCACCTTCAGTTTATTAAGGAATCACATAGCCTTAAGGGTTTGAGGCATGATAATATCTAAAAGTACATGAAAATGAAAATATATAGTAGGGTTAGAATATATAGATTCATTGTCTAACTCTTCCTCACCTTCACCTGAGGCTACACCATATTCTTCATCTTCATTATATCCTTCAATGTAGAGATAATTATTTTGGGCAAATTTATGTTGTTTACTCCATATTATATCATAGCCAAAGCACAAACCTTTTTAACTTTTTTCTTTTTTTTAGGGTTCAAATCTTATAGGATATGAAAGTGATTTTGTTGGGAAATTTCATTCTCAGCCATTAGTGAAAGCCCTTGTTTGATCATATGTCTTTCCTATACCTTGTGCACTAATGTTATGGATTCAGATATTAAAAGTAGATTATACATGTGAACATCAAGCTGGATACTATCCTTGGTCCCACCGAAGAACAATTTATTCATGTTTTACTCATTGATGTCATCCTTGAGTAAGATAAATTATAGAATTGTGTAATATAATCCTTGATAGGCCCTATTTGTCATAACTTTTCTAACTAACCAAATTATTTTTATAATATGTTTTTATGAGAGTGAATATATAACTCATCATTAAACATTGACCAACTAATAATAAGGCATTTTTTTTTCTATTGAGCATATGACCATTAATACTAATCTAATTGCACATATTCCAAATACAAAGATGCCATTACCAATGTTTGTGAACATGGGGTCTAATCTATATTAAATAAACTTTTCATTTGATTGATCCAAATGAGTGATACCATAAAATTTATGGGCATCCACTTTTGGTATTATTTTATTAAAATTGATGTTGGATTTTTTATTTTTTTGTTGGGAGAAATCAAATGGAGTGGTAGAGGATTATTTGGCTAAAGATGAGCCACAAGAGTGGTTTATTTCCCACTAATAGTTATTAAAATAAGACTTCACATCATTTTTTCACCTTTATACCATAATTATGTCCCATTATATTGCATCAAGATCATATTTATTCACCATGATTTTCATATGATATTGAAGTTGTTAAACAATCCCATAAACTGGAGGATTTTAAATTTTAGACTCCATGTCATCCCTGTGAGATGATTTTAGAGTGTCTTGTCCTTTCTCATGGATATGAGTGTTTGGACCAACCATTCATGAACCTAAGGGTTGAGGGTTCAGGTCCCAAATAAAATTATATTGGAAGATTATACCATTGTGATCATATTTCAAAGATAGATCTAATTACTTTTAATTTGCACTAGGGTGCAAAAACAATTCTAGACATTTTTTAATTCTTTTTAATACTTTTAAGAAGACTATGGTTTACAAAAATTTAAATTATTCCCAAATTTTAGTTTATGTTTTTTTGTCCTTCAAATCATAGGATAAAATTTACACCAAATCCAAAAATACCTATGCCATAATTGTTTTTCAAATATATGAATTGATACCACTTGTAATGAAATTACTTAGATAATTCATATCAATGGAATAATATAGCACATAAATATGAGCATAATAAGAATACCCACATCAATAATTGATGAAAGAGTAGAATAATTAATAAATGTGACTGATATAGTTTGAGGGGGAAACCTTCACTATAATTAGTTATTTTACATCAAATTATGAAGATTATCAAAAAGGGTACTAAAGGATTTGTAGTAAATTCTTTTGCATAGGATTTCAACCAACAAAGACATATAAACATCTTGATCTATGAATGATTATTGATGACCACCCATATATTTTTTATCCATGAAAAAAATTCTACAACCAAATAGATAACATAATCATCTCATTCATCTACTTTTGGGTAGTCAACCATCAAACATCAGACCATATAGGTGTCCATATTCCTAGAAAAATATAATTTAAAAGAAGGTATATGAGATGTTAGAGGAAGGTATTATAAGACATTTTCAAAGTGAATATTGAAGGATTTTAACCCAAGAAAAATCATCAATGACATAGCATGAAAGTGTGATAAAAAGAAATAATGCATAATACAAAGTTACCTCTCAAAATAAAACCATAAGTGACAAGATTTTTCAAGTCAAAAACTGAACATATCAGAGAAAAACCCATGTGATCTTATTATATGGCTTACAACAAAAAACTTCACAAGTAAAAGATTGAATAAATATCACAAGAGAAGAATATATAGAGCTATACTAGTCTTAATGATGAAAAGAGGAGAGGAAGGGATTTTTTATATATCTAGAAGAGGAAAATGAGGGTTACATAGAAACTCATTATAACCTTACAAGCCCCCTAAGTTTGTGCTCCTTGCATGTCCTAGTCCCTTACAAAGAGAAAGGAGGTGTGTGCCATGTGGGAGAAAGATTTATTCATGCAAGTAACTCCCAAATATTTAGATACCACAAATAGGTGAGTGACACCTCATGGAATCCATATTTATGTGAACTAATAATTCACATAAATGAAAATTCCTCACACATAAAAAAGAAACCTAGAATAAAATAAATTATCTTAAATAAAGGGTAATTTTAACACTCTCCCTTAAACTTTATTTAAGGGTGTAATAAAATAATAAGGGAAGAAACATCACTAACTCTCCCCCTTGATGACAACATCCTTCAATCTTAACTTGTTACAAAAGAAAACAAACTTATCTTTACGTAATGGCTTAGTGAAGATATCAGTCATTTGATTTTTGGTAGGATATAAAGAGAGAAAAAATTGATCATATTTAATAAGTTTGTGTTAAAATTGGTGTTTAATCTCAATGTGCTTTGACCTTACAAGGAAAAACATATTTTTTTCTAAGGTGATGGCACTTTGATTATCATAAAAAATCAAAGTAGTTAAATGTTTTGGGTGGTCTAAATCTGCAAGAAGTCTTCTAAGCCAAATAGCTTCCTTTACAACATGATTACACGATTTATACTCAATGTATATGGATGATATAGATATAGTTTTTTTATTTTTACTATTTCATGAAATGGATCTAAAACCCAAAGAGAATCAATAACCACTAGTAAATCTACAATTATTAGGACAATGAGCCCAATAAAAATCTAAATATCCTACCAAATAAAAATTGCTATTCAAGGTATACTCAATGCCAAAATTTAGAGTATATTTAATATAACAAGAATTATTTTAGAATATTTAAAATACGTATCTTGCGGTGTAGACATAAAGTGAGAAACCAATCCAATAGAAAAGGCAATATCAGGATGGGTATGAGTAAGATAATTTAAACTACAAACTAATTATCTATAAAGAGTTGGATCAATAATTTCTATTTCTATGTCATCAATTAATTTAACAAATTAAAAAGGAGTAGCAACAGGGTTGAAATATAACATATTAAACCTAGATAATAAATCATATGCATATTTAGATTAAGAAATAAAGATGCTATCCTTTTCTTTCCAAGCTTGAATGCTTAAAAGTAATGGAAGAGACCCAAATCAATCATTTCAAAGGTATTCTTCAAAGAATTTATAGTTTAAGAAACCACTGAACTATTACAACTAGTTATGATTAAGTCATGAATATATAAAACAATGATAACTATGTCATTGGGAGTATTTTTAGCAAAAAACTACAAGTAAAACCTTGAGCTATAAAAAATTGATATATTTTAGAGTACCATTCTCTAGTAGATTGTTTTAAACCATAAATAGCTTTGTTTAACTTGCATACAATATGTTCATTACCTTGCTTAATAAAATTAGGGGGTTGAGACATGTAAATTTCTTCATACAAGTCCCATTTAAAAAATCACTCTTAACATCTATTTGATAAATAGTCCAATGCATGTGACCAACTAAATCTAAAACAAATTTAATTGTGGGCATCTTAGAAATAGGAGTAACTAACCTAGATTTATATTTTTTAATTTAATTGTTAGAATTGAACTTATTTTTAAACAACCCTTTACAAGTTACCAAATGATGCCCTTTAGGTAGTGGAACTAAGTCTTAAGTGTTATTTGAAATCAAAGATTTGTATTCATCATGCATAGATTTTTCTCAATGAGGGTGATTCTCATCTTGTTTTAGAGTTGAGGATCATTATTTTGCATAAGTTTAGACATCAAAGCATAATTATAAAATTATTACCTAGTTCTATGAGTATCATTAAGATTTACATGAATTCTAGAATCTTTTATAGTAGTCTTGGCCTATTTAGGCACATCTTTAGGTGGAACAAGACTAGAAGAAGGAGAATAAATTGGAGGAATAAATTCATTATGAAACACATCATTATAATCATCACTAGTATCAAAATAAAAAGAAGTAGAAACTATATCAAGAGAATTGGAATTGGAAGCACAATAAAGTACACCATTTTTAGCAATGTTAACATCCCTTTTAATCTTGATTTTATTAGTTTGAGGATCATAAACCCTATAATATTTAGATGATTCATCATAACCAATAAATCTAAAATTATTTGATTTATAATTTAACTTATTACACTTTTCAATTAAAATATGAATAAATGTATCACAACCAAAAACACTTAAATGTTTTAAATAAGGTTTTCTACCACTTTAACCTTATTCAGGTGTAGTATTTAAAATAGATTTAATGGGATTCTTATTTATGAGATAAAAAACATAATACATGGCTTCAGCCCAAAATTCATAATGCATATTTTTAGCATGCAACATAGACCAAGACATTTTAGTGATAGTCCTATGTTTACATTTAGTTACATCATTTAGCTCAAGTGTATAGGAAATAGTTTTCTCATGCTTAATTCCATGTTACTTAAAGTATCCAAAAAAATAATTGTTAAAATATTTAGTATCATTATAAATGCATAATATGCATAAATAACAATGAGATTAATTTTCAACAAAGGCATGAAACTCAATGAAAGTGTGTAAAACTTAATATTTAGTTTTCAAAAAAAAAAAAAAAAAACTCGCCTAGTGAAATCATCAACAAAATTTAAAGCATACTTATCCCCATTAATAGAGAGAGTTTACATAGGGCATAAATCATCATGATGAACTAAATTAATATTTTCAATATCATGCCAAGAGTTGTTTTTAGGAAAATATTCTCTATAAACATTACCATCAATAAAATCATTAAAAGTATATGTTGTGGGAGAAATGTCAGGAAAACCTTGCACCATATTAACTTTATTCATAAGTATAATACTTTTGTGATCAACATATCCCAATATTTTATGTGAAAATTTAACATCATTATAAATAAGTAAATCATGAGAAGATGAGGGAGAAGAGAATCTAGTCAAATTAAACAAATCAACATTGTCTAGAAAAGCAGTAGAAACTACTTGAAAATATTGTTTAATATATTTAGCATAACAACTACTTGAAAGTATTGTTTAAGAGATTTAAAATAACATGTATCATTAATAAATTATACTTTATAGTCTTATTTTCATAACTGAGGTATGGAAAGTAGATTCAATTTCAAATCAGGAACAAAAAAGACATTATGCAATTCACCATCAAGGATTTTAACTTTTCTTATGACTTCAATATTACAAAAAGCATGATTTGAAAGAATTAAATAGTTTTTATAAATATTTAGTTCTAAATAAGTACAAAATTGAGCATTAGATGTCATATGTTGAGTATAACTAGAATCAATAATCCATTCAATAGGAGAAACATGCAAAGCACAAGCAAAAGCAACTCTAATATTATACTTCTCTTTTGTTTGAGTCTTATTATTAGTAGTGCCAACATTTTTTTATCTTAAAATTTTCAATTTTGATATCAAATTTCTTTTTAAATAAGTGATCCTCATCATGAATTTTTTTTTCACAATAACTATACTCTTAACTTTTTATTAAATTTAGAGTTAAATTTTTTATCTTTATTTTCATGTGTATTATTCAAATTAGCATGTTATTTTCCATTCTTATGTTATTGTTTAAAAATAAAAACATGTTCATTAGTCCTAAGATTACCAAATTGAATCAGTTTTTGTTCTTTTTGATGTAATAAATTACAAAATAATTCAAATGTCAACATAGTAGAGAGAGTAGGAAAAGCAAGTTGTGAACGAATATTAGTAATAAACTACTAAAAAGTTGAGGCAAACACTTTTTCATGATAATATGAATCAAATTTAAATCAAAAAATTTAATGCCTAAACCAATTATTTGAGAGTTAAAATAATGAACTTTAATCAAGAAATCATCCATAGTTTTAAAGTCATTGTACTTTAAATCAGACAATTGATATTGAATTTGAATTTTACAAGATTCATTCATAATGTCATAAATATATTTAAGTTTAGACCAAGAATTAAAGTCAAGAGAACAACCGTCAATGTAGATATACAATTCAGGGGTCATGGCCATGCCAATCAATCATAAGGCCTCATCATTTGGTGGAGGTAGTCTTTATATCTAGTTGAGGGTCTATGATGTCTATTGCACACACCAAATGTTTAAAAGTGAAAATATATTGCATATGTGATTTACGTAAATAATAATTGGTGGATGTGAATTTAAATTAAAACAACAATCGAGTCATTATGCTTTGAAATTTCACCTAATGACTAGAAAGTGAATAGGTAAAAAAATCACTTAGGCAATAAAGGCATAGGAGGGGCAAGAAATTAAACAAATGACCTTACTAGAATGCAAATGAGATAGTGAGAAATAAATGAGAGTCAAAAAAAGGATAGAGAATTGTAATAAACTTTCCAATTTGATACATAAGAGATAATATCAACTAAAAAAGGTCTAATTGTTTTGTTTAACTGAAAGCCAATAGATTTAAATGTCTATCCTTTTTTTAAAAACTTAAATTATGTGCTTGAGACAAATTATTAAAAAGAGATTGAATAGTTTTTTATTATTATTATTAATTTAAACTTATACACTACTTGAAATAAAGGCCACTTAGAGTGTTAATTCCAAAGTGAGAATTAATTAAGGTAAAAAGTAAGATATTAAACTAAGGTTAACAAAAAAACTAAAATTAGGAAGATGAATGATATTTTTTATTTAACTTTAATGATTAAAAAAAAATCAAATGTAGAATGTATTTAGAAAAAGCAAATATTTTAACCAAAGTAAAGTAGTTTTGAAGAGAAGGCATGCGGACTTATTTTTTTTAAAAATTGATTTAGATTGTATAATAGGAGGATGACTTAGCTGAATAAAAAAAAGGCATCTTACCAAAGGCATTCAACTAGAATTTTTTTTCCAAAAACTAAAAAAAATGTACTTGATGGAGTGATGAGACCCTAGATGGAATATTATAAAATTCAAAAAAATTATGTCAGAGAAGACCTAAAGCCTCTCGAACATCAATGTAGGGGGTTGAGAGAGTAGTATGAAGGTAAAGACTGGATAGAAAGGGCAATGTATAGATAGAAGTGATTTACAAAAAAAATTAAGGAGGCACCATTCCATAATTTTTATAGGTTGTAAAACTTAGGGTCACCTTAAAAGGATAACTAAAAAATCCTTAAAGAAAAAAAAAGTTATGTGCAATTTATATAGAAAAAATTTGTAGATAGAACTGAAATTTTGAGAAAAAAACCAGAGCAAAAAGTTAAAAAATACATATGAATTTTAAATTTTCTTTTACTAATTGGAAAGATTTGATTTGGAGGGGTTTCGACATTTACTTAGAGAGATCACAAAAAAATTGCCTCTTCTTTCGATGAGAATAATTGGATTTAAAAAAAAAACATAAGGAACAAAAAGCTAGTTAAGCAAAATCTAAAATATTATTTTTTGTGTAAGATTTTGAAGTGAATGAGAAAATATCTATCTGAAAAAAAAAACATTAAATTAATTGAGAGAAAAACTATTAGAATATAGTTTCATATATATGAAAAAATTTTAATGCTCATTAAAAAAAAAAGCTAACTAAGCATTAGTAAAAGAGGACTTTAAAAAATCTGATTTTTTTTAAAGGTATTTAAAAAAAAATATGTGTCTAAAAACATGAAAAAAAGAAAGGAGATAAAAACCACTCAAGTTAAGCAAGGAGAAAGGCAAGGATTTAAAATAATTAGCAAGGGTTAGATCTCTTGCCAAAAAAATCTAAAAACTCTCCTTAAATATCTCTACACTTTTCAAGAAAATATCATTAAGATGACCATAGCTTAAATACCATGAATGATTTTAACCCAATAAAAATCATCAATGAGATAACATGAAAGTGCAAGAAAAATAAACAATGCACAATACAAAGTTACCTCTCAAGAGAAAACCATAAGTGATGAGATTTTTAAAGTGGGAAATCAAACGTATCTGAGAAAAACCTACATGATCTTATTAGAAGGCTTACAACAAAAATATTCACAAATAAAATATTAAATCAAGAGCACAAGAGAAGAATAGAGAGAGAGTTATAATATTTTTAGTGTGAAAAAAATGAGAGGAATGGCTCTTTTATAGAGCTAGAAGAGAAAAATGGGAGTTACATAGAATCTCAGTATGACCTTACACATCCTATAAGTGTGTGCCACTTATGTCCTAGTCCCTTACAAAAATAATGGAGGTATGTGTCATGTGGAAGAAGATGTTACTCATAAAAATAACTCTCAAATCCTAAGGGATCAAAAAGAGGTGAGTGAAACCTCATGAAATATAGATTTATGTGAATTAATAATTCACATAAATATAAATTATTCGTAGATGAAAAAAAACATAGGATAAAATAAATTATCTTAAATAAAGGTTAATTCTAGTAATATTCATCCTAGATGGTCATGGTGTATAATAAATATGAAAATTTGAGGATATGTCCATATTATAAATTAGTCAAGTATACCATCAAAGATGAGTTCAGTATTCCATTAATTGGTGATTTTCTAGACGAGTTACATGGTGTTATTTATTTTACAAAACAAGATCTTTATTATAGGCACCACTAAGTTCAAATTAGAGATGAGGATATCCATAAATAATATTTCAAAACTCATGAATACCATTATGATTTTATGATCATGTCATTTGGTCTCATAAATGCACAATCTACATTTCAAAGTTTATGAGCACTATTTTTAGGTCTATTTTAAAGAGATTTGTGTTGGTGTTTTTTGATGACTTCCTAATGTACAACAAAACTTTGGAAAAGTTTATCAGCATGTGAAAATGTACTATGAAGTCTAAAATAACATCATATTCATGCATAATATTATATATGTGCCTTTTGAATATAAGAGGTGGATTACTTAGGTCACATTGTTTGAAATGAAGGAGTCAAAATTGACCCTTAGAAGATTGTTGAGTATGATGCCAATATGGGAAACTGGGTTATATTTTTAGAATTAATTTTTTTTAGGTGTTTTATAAGGTTATTTATTTTATTTATGTCTTTAATTATTTTTTTGGTCACTTTTAGATACATTCCAATGATTTCGTAAAAAATAGCTAAGACTATTAGTTAACTTTATTTCATTGTCTGAGTACTCGAATGAGTTCTCAAGTGGCAGGGTGTACTTTTAGTATAATTTAAGTTAAATTAAAGAATTTTTAAATAAATTCCAAATATTTAAGTAATTTTTAATTTCAATTTTATCTAATTATATCTTATGGTAGTCAATTGATAGTGGCTTCTTACATGGTGACTAAAAAGTTATCAGATAGAGCTAGTATTACTCTTAGTTATCTCTTGAGTTTATATTTAATTAATTTAAGTTATGTTAGTGTCTAATTTTATATGTATAATTATATTTTAATTAGTTTTAAATTAAATTTATTTGTTTAATTTTTACTTTATGCTTTTCTTGAAATAACTTGTCATGCAAGTTATCTTGTAAAAGACTTATTTTAAGCCTTATTTATTTAATAAAGTTAGACACAATATAATTGTGATGAATTAATTCAAATTTAAAATATTTTTGTATGTTTTCTCTATAATTTTATTTCAAGTTTACAAAAATTTAGACTAACAATCATAAATTTTCAAGTTTGAAGCTATTTAGTGCATATTTTGATCAATAATTTCACTCACACCATAGCTAGTTTGACAACTAGTAATTCTAGGACAATTTTGTTGATACAAAATTTAAATTTTAGAGTAAGAAAAATATTATTTTAAATCCAAAAATTCATTCAGAACCTTCAAATATCAAACCCAGTATGGAATGGCAAGTACCAAAGACCCACAATAATCTCAGAGGCTTTTGGGGACTAACAAGCTACTCACACTTATTTGTGAAACATTACAACACCATAATAGCACCACTCACAAACTTGTTTAATAAATAATATTTCCATTTTAATGATACAACTATCGAGGCATTTTTTAAGTTAAATGATGCTATGTCCACTGCTCCAATTTTTTCCTCCTTAATTTTTCCAAAATGTGTATTGTTGAATGTAATGCATCAGGTTTTTCGCATAGGGTTAGTATTCATGTAGGAAGGAAGACCCATTTTATTTTATAATATTAAAATAAAGGGTAAAAATATATAAAAAATATGTGCTAGTTGTTATTCATGTAGTCAAGCAATGTAGACCTTATCTGATGGGTAGACACTTTAAGCTAAATATTGATCATGATAGTCTAAAACATTTTTTAGAAAATTGATTGTCACCAGAAGAAAAAAAAATAGGTGACTAAAATTTTGGGATATGACATTGAAATCATTTGTAATAAAGTAAAAAAGAATTTTTTAGTAGATGTACTATCTAGGATGGATGAATCCATTGAGGCATTATTATGTGCAATGATCATTTTGTAGTTATATTAATATGAAGATGCATGATCAAAATGGGATAATTATAAGGATACATAGGTTCTAAATCAAAATATACATCATGGTTTTGATGCTTTTTCTAAATTTGAGTTAAAAGGGAATAAATTATGGCATAAATATTGCTTATACCTGTATACAAATTATATCCTCAAACACAAGATCCTTAAGGATTTTCATGAATATCCAATAGGGGGAACTATAGGTATTTAAAAATCTAAGATAAAATTAATTATGACTTATTTTTGGAAGGAATCAAGGGAGATATATAGAAATTTTTGGTTGGATGCATGGTGTGTCAAAAAAATAAGGGTGAAGTAATTAAGATACTTGGTCTTCTACAATCTTTATCAATTTATATCCAGACATGGGAGGAGGTCTCCATGGATTTAATTATATGGTTATCGAGGTCTAAAGGGGAAAATGTCATCATGATAATTGTGGATAGGATCACACATTATGCTCATTTTCTCTTTTTTATAGACATTTTTAGCTAGTACACTAGATCTTGCATTTTCGGACATAGTTCAAAAGATAGATAGCACTCCCTGTGAACTAAGAATTTAACTCAAGAGAGGTGGTTAGTATTTTGTTAGTCCACAAATGAAATTTTTTTGATAAAAACACACTAATTAGCATACATCTCTAGGCCTAGTTACTAGGGTGACCTTAATAATAAAAATAAATGAAAAGCACAACTAAAAAGTAAATAAAAACAAGAATCCTTCACCTTCCTTGGACGCTCCAAATGCTTTTTGTAGTTGCTTTCTTAGCTTATGCTCATGAAGTCTTCATCAAAGGAGGCTTGGTTATCTCCTCTTCTCCTTGGCACCTTGTGGCTTTGGCTTGGCTTAGCTCAATATTTTGGCATCATGAATTTGGAATGTGATAGCACTTGAAATAAATTTGACATGATAACTTTGAAAAAATTAAGCTTAAAAATGATGTTCATGGCCTCTCTATTTTTAGATTTTTAAGAATGACCAGAATCAACCATGATCATCCATCTAAAGATTGAAATGTGTGGTAATGGATTAATTGAATTATGTAATTAAAATCCATAATTATCCTCATCATGACTTTGGAAGAAGGGAAATTAATGAGGCATGAGAGGTAATAAAGAGGCATGGAAGTCCTATAATCTTGATATTTATGGCATTTATGGCCTAGGGATGTCTTACCAAGAAATGAGGTCACCTGATGATATCGATATTCAATATTCATTTCTAAAAACAAGATTTTTATAAGTTTCTATGGAATTATTAATTAATCCTTGATTTATATTAATTATATCTTAAGCATGATTAAGTACTTTGTGCACAAATTGATCAGAATGCCTTGTTATTGGTCCAAAATTTGACTGGATTAGAATTGGAAGTCAATGTTATATGCATTAGATCCATTATCCCATTTTGGATGTTGTTAGCACTAAATAACAAAGACACACATCTCATACAAAAAATTTGATAGAAAATAACAATCCAAAGCACCCAAGTGTAAAATTAGCATTTTGACTCAAAATGATCTAATCAAAGTTAGTTGGCCCATAAATGGCATTGCCCCATTTAGTGATACCTTAGATAAAATTGGCACTTAAATATTTAAATTTCAACTCATTCAATGTGCTTTAGTGTTTTTAGGCCAAATTGTACTTTTTGTTAGAAATTGGTCAAAATCTTGATTAGAGGTCATCAGTGCCCAGATTTAGGTGTCTATAGTTTTCACCTATTTGGGAAGGCATTACAAGATATAAGCATAATAACATCTTCTCAAATAATGAAAAGGCCTTATATGCCTACAATTGTAATGATGACAAACTAACTGTATGATGGTTTTCCCCCTTGAGGGAATGGTTAGCACAAGGAGGTTGGTAAATGGTCCCTCGATAAGAAGCGAAATGAGTGAACAAAAGAAAGAAAAAATAATGGGGTGAAAAAACAATGATTTTGAAAAAGTAGTCAAAATCACTAAGAATGCAAATGGGATAGTGTAAAATGGTTTGCCCAAAGTTGGTTACAAGCATTGTACCCTAATATTGACAATGTGGTATGATAACATAATGATTTTCCTAAAGGTGGTTATAATCATTGAGAAGATGGAACTTCCCCAATTATGATAGACAAACAAGATAACAACATGCCTCAATATGGGAAAAAAAAGTAAAATGTTGTAAACATAATGATTTGCCCAAAGGTGGTTATATTCATTGAAAAATGCAAGTGAGGTGGTGTACAATGATTTGCCCATAGGTAGTTATAATCATTGAACCTTGATTATGACAAACATGATAAACTTATCCAAGTATGATGATAACTAACATAGATGGTAATGATGAATTGGAACAACCTACTAGTAGGGAGATGCTCATCTAAACTAATAAAAGTTGAAATTATTTCATGGTTAATTTCTCTATTTGGGATATGATTGGGATTGAATCAAGTTGTCAGTGCTTAAGAGATGTTGATGCTACCATTACCAAATATACTTCTTGAAGCTGAGGTTTGTTGTAGCATGTGTCAGTAGGCATTATGGTATAACATCATGGGGATTTGTCCAAAATATTCATGAGGATTGACTCCCATAATCCAATTCTAAGTAGAAAACAATATACCAATGATAGAAACCATGATGATAATGTAAACATATGAATATGGATGGATTTGAGTATAAGTGTGGATAATAAATAACCCAATGAATACACATAAACCAAATGAAGGCAATAGTGCTGAAAGTAAACAAATAAGTAGACAAATAAACAAAATAAGCAAAGATAAACAAATAAACAATGTAATAGAAACCATATGAACATTTCCCTTAGAAAATAGGAAACAACTTAACAAATGAACAAAATGGAGGAACAAAACAATAAGAAGGGGGTGGCTGAGCTATCTCCATATGAACTATGGAAATAGATGTTATTTACATAGTTCCATAGATGTAATATCCAATATAAAAAATTCAAGCCAAATCTAGTTCTCTCAAGGAATAGGAAGAATGTGATAACTGATGGAAATAAATAGAATGGATTTGATATAAGAAGAGGAATGGTCTTTAAAAATGGAAAGTGCATGAGAGAAAAGGATAAAAAGGATGGGGAAACTAAGTGACAAGTGGTTTGCTTGAAACTTAGTAAGGGTTCCTAGAATCCTTAAGTTAAAGAAGTGGTCAAATGTTTTTGGTTTTTTCTAACAATTTTACAAAAGTTTTTAGAATCTTTTAAAGTATCTCAACTCAATAATGAATGATGAGACACTAAATGGTTCAATCTTGAAAAATGGAAAAAATGTTTAAACTTAGGTTGCTCACAAAATGATGAGAGCATTCAAACTTAGGTTGCTCACAAAATGGCGAGAGCGTTCAAACTTAGGTTGCTCATAAAACAATGAGAGCATTGAAAGGGAGACTAAGGTGACCTCAAAATGAATTTAGTATGACCTACATAGTCCTAAAATGACCTCAAGTCATAGTAATTCCATCCACACAAAATGTGTGGAAAAACCAACTAAGTCCCAACAAGTTTTCAAATTCAAAAAATGGTCAGTAAAATGAAAACAATGGCAAGGTGATACAGAAATGCATGGTAAATAAGTGTTGCCCATAGTTTTCCCATAGGTAGTTATAACTAGGATATAATGGAATAGGTCAATGAGACTAATTTACCCATAGGTGGTTATAATTAGTAGCAAGACTAGTGAGACACTAATTTGCCCATATGCAGTTATATCAAGCTCACTTAAACAAAGTTGATAGGATGAAAGACATATTACTAGATCAAATATCACACTACTTTCATATAAAATCATTGTAAACATGAATTTTATAAGAGTTGAAACCTAATAAAAATCCCCTCACAAAAAGTGCAAGAAGAACCAAAGTAGTCAAGATCAAAATATGATTGAGTAGGATGACTAAAAATAAGCTTTGGTCTAGATAGGAATGGAATGGTTAGATGACATAGTATTACTAAGCATAATGATGGTTTGATAAATTGAAAAAAATGGTAAGATGGTTTCCCCCAAGTGAGAATATGATTGGTTTAGATATGAAATAATGGTAAAAATATATGTAAAAATGGAAATGGTATCGTAATGAAATGGTATGGTAAATTTTTTTGGCCTAGGTGTGGTTTTTGATATTATTATTCCTATTGGTGGGGAGATGTACATCATAATAAATAAATGATACAAATAAAATAATTGATCATGTTAATTTCTATCCCACACCTCATATAAATAGTTGCTCTATCAAGAACTACCTACTGATTTGGATTTCAAGAATGTTTTTGTGATTTTTGTTGGTCATTGATTTTGATTCCTTCAAACGTCAAGACAAGGTATCTTTGTAGACTCCAAAAAAGAAAGTTTAACCATGGATGGTAGGTTTGATTATAAAATAGAATGCCAGATGATAATGGAATGTATAATGGTGGGGAAACAAATGAAGGTTAGGACTTTCAATCACACATAATGTTGTTAATGCCAGATTCAACATAATTTTGATTATAGTGGGGCTGAAGACTTATTCTCTCAATAAGACCACCCTATTTTTTTATTATTTGATCTTGAGAGTAGATGCCATCTAATTATTTTATAGATTAGAAGCTATTTTGATTTGATATTTTATTTTGTCTTCATCAAGTAGTGAAGAAATTTTGTGCTCAACTATTGGTACCTCAATGAGTTTTTCACCATTGAAGTTGTCTTGATTGTCATGTAGCACCTCCAAGAAGGTTTCACTAATGAAAATTGGATTTTGAATTTCATTTTATTCTAGTGCTTCTAAAAAAATTTCACTAGAAGATGTTGATTTGGAACTTTGATTGTATCCTAGCACCTCTATAAAGGTTTCACTAGGAGAGTGTTCTTCTACTACATGAATGTGGTCTTGGCCTCCTTAATTTTCTTCAACTACTATGTTACCATGGATTAAATTCAATAAAGTGTGATTATATCAATCCCAATCAACACTTATGGGAGATAGAATGTTAATAATGGCAATCTTGGTTGATGGTAATGGCATGTGGAATGGTAATAGAATGGGTGTTGGAATCACAATCTTTATAGAAGCTACTAGGAGAACTTATGTCAATGCTGAAGTAATCATCCTCAAAAATTGTATAAGGATTAAAAATGTATTCAAATTTATATATGAGGTATGCATAACTAATTTTATAATAGCCAAAAACATATTTTTATTTTAAATTTGATTGTAACTCAAGGTACTTTGAATCTGATGTTAAATCTGATTCTAATGCTAAATCTAATGTTAATCCAAGAATAGAACTTGAATCTAACTCTAATTCTTCATTTAATAGGTACTATGTTATAATGATGTCTTATTGAATGCTTATTATTGGATAAGTAATGACTTATGATGGCATAATGGGCTCCACAAAGACTGGTTTGTCAAAGTGAGACTCCATAATAGGAAATAGGTTAAGAGATAAATCCTCAAGGACTAGCTTATCAAGGGGAGACTCTTGAAAAATAGGCATATGTCAAGGTAATGATTTGCCCAAAGATGATTACAATCATTAAGAAGTGACTCAAAAAATATTGGCTCATCAGAGTGAGACTCCTCGACAATTGGTATAGGATAAATAGGTAATTCATCATAGGTTGACTTATCACAAATGTTGGATTCAACAAAAACATCTTAGATTGGTTGGTTCTATTGGCCTTAGTTTTTAATGATTTGGAAGATACCAGTTTTGAACATAGATTGGTCTTCAAATGATTGGATTGAATGAGGTTTAGATGAGATTGATAATGGAGGAGGAATGGCTTATGTTTGGATAATGGTAGGGCATTGGAGAGCATGATTTCTCACATGAGCTAAAGGATGAAGTCCTGAAATGGTAATGATAGGGCATTGTGGGGCTTGATTTCTTACACAAGCCAAAGGACTAAGTCCTAGAATGGTAATGGTATTCCTTGGATATTGTAGAGCTTGATTGTTTATATAATCCAAAGTAGGGTTATGGGTAGTCAATGATTGGATAAAAAAATGACATCATGGAAATTGATTTCTTGCACAAGCCAAAGCATCTAAGTCTTCCTCATAAACCATATCATCTTAGTCATGAGTTGGCTCATAAGCTAGTTCTTGTCTATGTTCCATGTACTGATTATTATAAAGGGGGTATGGATCAATATCCTAAATAGAATTATCTATAGTTGGGTTTTAAAAGTCCTCCTCACAAGCCTCTTCATGCCAATCAAGGTCTTGATTTGGATTTTGTGGATTTTGACTATGTTTTCCATATAGAGTGTTGTAGGGAGAATAATAAAATTCAGAAAATCTTTCTCTATAGGGGTTCCTAGTGGGATTTTATGTGGCTATTTATCATAAGTTAGATTGTATGTGACTCCACCATAAGTGTAGCTAGACATATCTACATAAATGATGAAATATCCAAAACAAAAAAGCTTAGAGTTCTATAAAATCTAAAAAACTATCCAAAAGACAAATGGTTCAAACTTGGTCTAACTTGGTTGAAGGGGTGGAGATGTATCTCCAATATGGTTTGAAAATGGAGTTGTATCTCAAAAAATATTTATACTAAGACTTGGTATAAAATATTCTAACATCAAATGTCTAATGTCAAATGTCATATGGACAAAAGGTCAAGCATCTGAATAAAAATTGGCATGTTAAAATTCTAGGTCAAAGTGTTCTAAATAAGGTCTAAACTAGAAAAGGAGAAAGAGTCGCTAGGTCTTTTGACCAAACATGGAGTCAAATGCTAGGCTCAAACAAGTTATGCTAGGACTTTTGGCCAAATAGTGTCAAAAGATAGACATGAAACAAAGGTATCATGTGATTTGATTTAATCTAACAAGTTTGGAAACAACTTTGACATAAACCCAACACATAGAATCAAACATAAACATGATCAATTGGTATAAGGCATGAGGTAAAAAGCTTTTTGAAGAAATATTGTGTTTTCTCAAATAAAAGAACAAATAATGACAAGGATAGGTACTGAACAAACAAACCATCAATAATTTTTAAATTTGGGTAATTGATTAACCAAATTTATTCAACCCAAAATAGAAAGATATATGTATCATCCCTATGAATTAAGGCCTTAAAAAAATTCTTCAATGTTTGAATCCAAACTTGACAAGGCTAATTGAAAACTCAATGTTGAAAACTAAGATTTGACCAAACAAGCTAAACAAGATTGGACAGCATGACAACACAAGACAAAGGTCTAAATGGTATACATAACATGATTTGAAACAATGCTTTTTAATACAAGGTAAACTAGTCTTGAAACAAATTGAGTAGCCTAATGGCGTAAGCTTCCTCGAATGATGTGATCTATGTTATGTTTCAAAGACTCAAAAAGCTCAAAATGTTTTTACATGATTTTGATAGCATAACACTACCATCCTCAATTAAAATACATTATTTTGACATGGCTTATGGAAAACCAAACAAGTTTTAGTCTCAAAACATACCCAAAAAAAATGACCAAAATACAGTAAGTATAATCATCCAAATCTTAGCAAGGGTATGGCAATGTGGGGTTGACTAAACTAGAAAGCTTTCAAATGTTTCTAGGGTAATCAATTACATAATGAATTTCACAGCAAAGATGCAAAATATAAGCACAAAAATTGAGTGACTATGGCATTGGCTAGTTGTAAGAGGGTCTAGTTCTTTTTATAACCACTACATCTTATTATTCGCTTAGTGTAGTGCGATGTCTAAATGCAGATACATCCCATGTGAAACTCAAAAGGAGTAAGTGAAGTTAATTGTAGGAGATGAAACCCTAGGTCAAAGCTTACCTAAAGAACTCATGGGAGGTGATGAAGTCCCCTTCATAAGCCAAGTTTGTAATGAAATGAAAGGAATCATAAAATAAAAAGAGTTTAGGGTCGTTGTCAAGGTCACCCAATACTTTTATGATTTTTTCGAGAGTGATTTAGATGATGTCCTTTCTATGCCTTGTTCTAGGAAATTTACAAATAAGGAGAGCACTTTTAATTCCAAGGGTTCCCTAAAGGGGATAAATAGAAGAGCATACATCCACAAACCTTATTTTTTTCAAACAAGTTCTAATTAAACAACTATTGAAAATAAAAATTGACAAGTGTGTTCAATTTTAAGCCCAAATGAAAGATGTGGTGGTTTTATGTTGACCCTTTGGTCTTAAGTTGTAATTTTGAAAGCCTTCACTTAAGCCTCTAAATGTTTTATTAAGTAACAAAACAAGGTTCCTAATTCATTTTAAAATCATTCACAAAGTGTTCTAAAACATGATTTATCAAATTTGAAATATGTTGGTTACCTGTCTAGCCTTAAGGCATCACCTCAAAAGCAAATGTGTTAGATTAGAAACATCCAAATAGATTTTCAAAAATTTGTAAAAAACTCTATGAAAAAAAAACTTAGACTAATGTCACATTCTAAATTTTTTTTAAAAAACACATGGTTTTAAAAAACAAATCATCCAAAATGGAGTCCGTATGAACCCAAACCAAGCATTTTAAAATAGCCCTTTATCTCTCAAGTTTCACACAGACGAGTTGAGATCTGAGTCAAGATGAGTTGGGTTGAGTCAAGTTGAGTTGGGATCTAAGTTAGGGTGAGTTGGGTCAAGTTGGGTTGAGTTGGGATCTGAGCCGGGGTGAGTTGGGTCAAGTTGGGCCAATTTGGGATATGATTCAGGGTGAGTTGGGTCAAGTTAGGCCAAGTTGGGATCTGATTCAAGGTGAGTTGGGTCAATTTGAGCTGATTTGGGATCTGATTCAGGTTTCTAAAATCACATTTTCAACAAGTTTCCATGGAATTATTAATTAGACCTTTATTTGGCTTAATTAGATCTTAAGCATGATTAAATACTTTGTGCACAAATTACTCAAATTGATTAGAATGCCTTGTTATTGGTCCAAATTTTGAATAGATTGGAATTGGAAGCTAATGTTAGATGCATTGGATTTATTATCCCATTTAGGATGTTGTTAACACTAAATTACCACAAATGGATGAATAAGGTTGAGTCATTTTAGAATCTAAGGAAATATTTCACATGCAAAAAGGTTGAGAACAAGAGAGATTAGAGGGTGTTTAATAAAATGAAAGAATTTTAATCATGAATATGCAACATGGGAGAATGAATATTTTATGTAACAAAATCCATAGTTGTTAAATGTTGATGGAAAATATGTTTTTAAGGGGAGGGGTGTTATACAACCTTATTATATAACATGCCTAGGGATATGTGTGGCCAAATTGTGGTATATATAACCTTTCATATTATCTTTTCACATTTATCTAATGATTTATATATTGTTTGTATTTTTGACATATGGAATAACCATGGCCTAATTAGATTATATAGGAGGTAGCACAGTTAGTATTCGGTCATCATATTGTTAATTTCTTATTGCATTGTTGTAGAAATTTATACCTCAAAGTGGCTGAATCATATTTATCAAGTATGTTGCTCTTTCATCAATTATTTTTATGAATTTATTTATTTTAATCCTATTTCTATGATAGATTATTACATTGGTGTGAACTATCTAAGTAATTTCATTACACTTATGTCTATAAACATATATACTTAATGTGTATTAAGAATATTATATTTCATGTTATGGTTCACTAATGAGACTTCCTTTGTACTATGTGAAGCTAGACATAATACAACCTATATACACTTTATCTTTATTTTCATAATGTTCCACATTTACATCTCTAATGAAGCATAGGGTCACTATTATAAATTAGAGGTGTGTATGGGTTCTAAAAGGCTTTATGGTTTTAGGTATAGCCTTCAATGATGTGTTCTCTCTTCTTATATGGTTTTCAAAAAAAATGATGATATTCAACGTCTTTGTATATTTATTTATGAGGACTTTCTATTGCATGCCTTTTTGAAACAACATGATGTAAATAATCTGTAATACCATTGAAACAAAAAATAATGTATTATGTATACATCCTATAATCCCAAGATAAATAATTATTTACATTATAAACATTGAAAGATGAAATTTGATTTATCTATGAGATTAGTTTTTAATATCATAATAATTATATTGTGAACAAAATCCAAAATTATTGTGTTGTAAAATAATTATATTTTGTTATAGATGTGCTTAAAAATAAAGAGAAATGTTAGTTTCAATTTATGTGTTTAATCACCTTATTAATAAACATATGTTGATTTAGAAAGAGAATACATATTCTAAGTAGTAAGTTTATAAATTAAGAGGGAAATAAAATAATCTTATAAAGACATAAATGGATTGACAATTGACTTTAGATTTTTTACATGCATTGTTAAATATGACAAATTTGTTATGTTTTTGTTACTTAACACAAGATAATCATGTTATTCTATTTATCAAAAAAATAGATTTAAGATGAGTTAAATAAAACTTTCCAAAATGATTTCTCAATGTCACATGAAAATATTTGTGGGAGTGATTTTATAGTAATTGACTGAAGGGTTTTTAGAACAATTCCAGCAGTGAAATTAAATTTTTATTCAATTTTTATTAGACATCGTAGAAGTAGAGATAGAAATTTTAAACTTTTATTTTTGGTAAAGACTTATTATTACAATATTTTTAGTATTGTTTTGTGCATATCAATTATCATTTTAAATAGGAGGCTTATTGGAACTTGTTTTTATGTTTTATTCTATGTTTTTATTGTCTATGTAATCTCATGGTATTTTCTCTGATTTCTATTTTATTCTTGTTTGTTTTGTGCCCAAAATCTTATTTTATTTGCTCTATGTTTGCCTTTATTTCTTATTCTAGAATAGATTTGTTAGTCTTGCAATTTATACCATGAGCATATTAAGTGGGCCTACTTATTATGTTTTCTTTGTTTTTGTGTCTCTTTGATGCTCAAAGGCTTGTACTATTTTTTTTTGTCTTTTCTTGGTTAGATTTTGTGGGCCAATAATTTATTAATTCAAACATCAGAAACTTCTATCTAAATATAAATAATTCTAGGTAGTAAAAAAATAAGGTTTTCCCCATTGCTCAATAATTGTGTTTAATCCATCTCCAACTAAAAAATAAAACAAATAAATACGTCACATAACACAAATACAAGGAAAATAATTTAATATTATAAAAATATGTTTACAATAATCTATAAATAAAGGAACTATAAGAACAAAAACATCTATAAAATTATAGGGTTAATATTGTGTGTGTGTGTGTGTGTAGAGAGAGAGAGAGAGAGAGAGAGAGAGAGAGAGAGAGAGAGAGAGAGAGAGAGAGAGAGAGAGAGAGAGAGAGAGAGAGAGAGAGAGAGAGAGAGAGAGAGAGAGAGATGGAATTTTATATCTAGAAATATATAGAATTATTATAAATATCTTATATATTTTAAAAATGTATAGAGAACAATTCAAAAAATATTATTTTACACATTACTTTGATTAATGACTGCAATTTTTTGGGTATGAATTTTACTCATGGCTAATAAGTAGCCTCATGGCCTCAATTCAAATAAAAGATATTAATAATATTTAAAAAAATTAGGACAAAAAGTGATGTTATAATCCACCACCATTGATGTTAATAATACAATTAAAAAAAAACTTTAATATCTAAATTAAAGATACACACATTAGGGGAGAGGGATCAATAATTGGGACCCCCAAAATCTAGAGACCCACTTCTTGCACATAATATAACTTCATCATATCACTTTTGAAATTTGGGTGGTTAAGGGTCTTCTTAACATAAATAAGATAAATGGGAGGCAATTAGACTTTGTCAAATCCACATCACTATTTATATTCTAAAGTATCAATTACATGTTTTATAGGTATGACCAAATATTTACATTTATGTTGATTCCCCTAAGTGTATCACAGGTGCTCTTAGTGCATAAAGAACATTTTTCATTCTAGAATTCTAAGAATTTAGATCATGAGTAGTATGTTTTAGTAATCTAGTTACCTATGGTGAAATAGAGGCAGAGAAAATTTAATTTGTTCCACAAATTTATATTAATTGGTGGTTGGGAGCCACCATGGTCCTTAATTTATGAAAATTTTGAAGCATTTATGCTGGTTTTAATGAGTTTTGATCAAATTTTCACATTAAAACTAAACTAAGTGAATATTTACAATGGGATCTAGACTAAGGTGATTTGGTTGAAAACAAAAGCAAAGAGAAGGGTAAGGTAGAAATAAAGTATGTGATATTCTTCTTTGCCTCAAATATCATGACAAGGTTTTACTTTCAACTTAACATGCATTTAACCAATATATAATGGTAAGTATCAAATGCTCAAATCCCACCATATACCAGGCTAATATCTAAGGAAAACATGAAATAATACAAGTATGAAATAACTTTGTGTTAAAGGTTTAATTCTACATTCAAATAGAATTTGTACATCCTAATACAGAGCAAATAAAATGAAGAAAAGTCTAAGAATATTCAACTAATCTAGTATTAACAAAAATTAGCAACTTTATATCAAAGATGTACATTCAAAATTCATAGTAACCATTCAAATTCAAGGCTTAGAACAATCAATAGAGAGATAAGCCATGTAACAATTACTATAAATAAATTTGGATAAAATTTTTAGTATTCCTTACTTATATTAATTGCTTAAAAGTATACATGTTTTAGCTTAAAACTCTCCCCTTTACAAAATGGTAATACTGCCTTTTATAGAAGATTAAGGTAGTATACCGGTCAGTCATAAGATTATAAAATGTACAAAAGATAAGGATAGATATCTTTTTAAAAAAGTTATAGAGTACATTTGTTTTTCCAAAGTGGACTTACCTATAGTAAAATATGCTAACAAACTAGTATATGCCTTCACAAAATAATATTTCACTTTCAAATATTACAAGGATTTATGTGGAATGGAATATCATTAATTATCTAGTGGGACATGGGTTGAAGGGATCCCCTATTGCTCTTAAATAGTCTTCATGGATATTTGATGTTATTTAATGACTAGCCCCAAATCAAAAGCTAGCTTTAAGAGACAATCGTCTTCTCAAACAACCAAGTCATCAAAATCCCTATTATTTTTTGCCACCTCCATATTGGTCTTAAATCTTGTTCCTCACTTCTTACATTACCAAATTGGATCTATTCTTATACTTGTCATCATCAATGATGCCTAGGGAGCTAGATTTTATAGGGTTGTCTAGCATGGTGCCAAGGAGTTATGTGAGTCTAGCTATCATCTCCTCATCATCCCTTAAGAGTCTCTCTAAACTCTCTGACCAAGTACTCAAACTTTGGATATTATCAACAAATATCCCCAATATTGCATTCAAATAGGCTAGGTTAATGGTTTTCAAGCTATGAATCCTACTCTTAATTAGTATGTTGGTAAGCTCCTTCATTTTATGTTTTGAATCCTATCATTAGCCTATCAATATTTATCTATTACATTTTTTTAGGTCAATGCATCTTACCTCAGCTTTATTGACTTCAAGAATTTGAACATGCCATATAAATATGTTTCAAACATATTTATCATTGCCTCTAAGATCGATAGGATGGCCTAATTCTCTAAATTTTCCTTTTATTGCTACAAGTTTTTTATCTTCTACTTCATGCCTCTAATACTTGCTTTGAATTGAGCTAAATGAGCATCATCTAGTCCTTAAATGTACTCCTCATGAATTGGATGCTCACTGATCCCTTGACCTTCAATGAGAGTTAAACTAATAAATAATTTAATGTTCTAAAATGTGAAGTCCTCACTTCCAACCATAGTCTTCTTGGTGGCCCTTTCCAATCCTAATGTTTTTGGATTGATTTACACACTAACTAATGAATCTATGAATTTTGGAGATTAGGGATCTCCATCTATGTGCTACTTGAGGCTCCTAGAGTGTTCATATGTGTATCCCTTGATCCTATAGAGGTAATTATTCTTCTTTATTCCTTCTCTTTCATCAAAGCTAATATCCATGGCTTGACTTCATCATGAAAATCAATGTGGACTATTTGGGTCATGGCTCATGAATGATGCAATGCTAGGATCTTTTGAATTTTACCATAAATAAACCATTCAAGGTTGATTGGCCCATGAATTGGATATTCACATTAAACAACTTGAATTCACTCATAGATTGAGTGAGAGTAAGTTTAGGCTTGTTCTTACCAACTAAAACTAATGCTAATTCAACATTCCTCTTATGCAATGGTGTAATTGGAACCAAGTCCAAAGAAGCCTCCTTCCCCTCATCTTATCTTGCTTCCTTATCTTGGACTTGGGTTTCTTCAGCTTGTTCTTCTTCATCTAACCCATATTCCTTAACAAGAACTTTGAGGGCATCCTCTAATGTCTCACTAGGTTCTAATGCAATCATATCCAAGAAATCTATTAGAGACTCTAGCCTTTTAGGTGGGGTTGAATATAATATCCCTTTAGTAGGTCTCTCTTCAAATTTCTCTTTCCTAATTCCTTGTGCAACTTATACTAGTGGCTATTATGGTCTAGCTTATGGCTATTCTAAGAGGGGCCTAGAGGATGGTCTAGGAAACAAGTGATATTATAGGGACCCAATATAACATATTTCTCCAAGTAAATTCTCATCCCTAGCTAACCTATGTTCAAACTTGATGTTATGCTTCTTCAACCTAGCTAATAATTCTAGAGGCCTTGATATACAACATGTCCTAGGGACCCAGTTAATGCTCATATGCTTTTTTAATTGTCTTGGATTTCAATTTTTTGGTGACCCTTTCATTAGGTTCTCACTCCCTCAGCTCATTGAATTTTAGGTTGAATGAGTCCCTCTGCCTGGCTATAATATTCACATGTTCCCAATTCTATAATATAGTTTTGTTGATGGTCAAAGGGAATGGGTGGAGGAGTCATTTCTTTTTCTCCTTGAAAAATTCATCTATACCATGAATAAGTTGTTACGCCACCTCTTGTTTTACAAATTTTGTGGGCACATAAACTTGTAGCCTATATGGCTATGTCAAATTCCTTTATATCCTTATTACCATACAATCTAGATAGAATCAGATGTCTCAAATTAATTATATATATTTCTTGACTAGAGGGCTGACCCTGCTCATGGGAATACCTATGATGGCTTCTACTAGAGCTGGATAAACACAATCACAAATGAACTATATGGTGTGCTTATATATGAATATGTGTAGCCTGGAATAATGATGAGAAATGGTTTGTCTCCCTTCAGGAGACCAATTCTTAATGTTAGGGATCTTGGTGGTGGCTAATAAGTAATCTAATAGATACGACATCATGAAGTGGCCATTAGTATTCTTCTTTATACCAAAGAATTGTTGCTTCAGATAAATGTTAATCATTTTGCTGATTGGGGGAGTGGGTCCTTTTTCTATCATGAAATAGACATAAGGCACCCAAACTTTATTAACATTCATTTTGAAAGAGGCTCTAAATATCCTATTCAATAAATTCATGGTTATCCTAATCCCCTCTTTGAATTGGATAATTAGGATTTTCCCTATGGAGTCATGGATTACTTAGTTCCTAATAAGCATCCATGGGGCAAGGACTATGTTGAAGTTATTCTTACCAATCCATTCTCTGATGAAGGGATAATCTATTCTTAATGTTAGGTAACTTAGTGGTGGCTAATAAGGCATCTAATATATATTACATCATGAATAAGTGGCCACTATTCTTCTTCTTTATAGCTAAGAATTATTGCTTTAGATAAATGTTAATTATGTTGCCAATTGGGAGAGTGAGTCTTTTTTCTACCATTAAATAGACATAAATCACCCAAATTTTATTGATATAGGTTTTGGAAGAGGATTCAGATAACCTATTCATCAAAGTCATGATTGTCCTAATCCCCTTCGTGAATTAGATAATTATAATTTTCCCTATAGGGTACTAGAATATGTGGTTCCTAGTAAGTAGCCATGGGGTAAGGATTATGTTTAAGTTATTCTTACTAGTCCATTTTCTGATGGTGGGTATGTCTATTTAGGGCTTACATAGTTTTTAATATCTCTCAAAAGTAAAAGGGGAAATATATGCAATATTCTAAAACTATTCTCATGAATTATTGAGTCACACTCAATCCTACAATCCTTGAAAATAGGATCAAGGACATCGATGTAGTGTAATACCTCAGGTTTTGTTGCATCATGGTGGAGACTAACCATTTGAATGGAGACCAGGTCATTGTATCTCAAGTTGATGGTGGTATTATTTTGATGAATTAAATGTCCTTGATGGTCCAAAAAAATTTAGACCAGTTTCTATTCCCATTGTTTAATGCTGCATCATCTAGGCCATATCCTTAAAGACTCTTCCTTCATAGTTTGAGGCTAAATACAACTCAGTTTCATATTTTGTTTATATCTTTGATTTTTCATGGTTTTGAGACTTGTAAATTGATCACCAGTAGATTAAAAGAAGCCTCTAGGTGAATTTATTCTCACTCAAATTGCATTAGAACTCTTCTCGGCTTGACTATGATTAATCTAAGTTCAAATTATTATTTCTTATGGAGGCTAGGGATATTTTTAATATTTAATGGCAATGACTATTTAGAATTAGGCTCATTCACATCTCAAATTTATTTAAACCCCTATATCTATACCTTTACCCTTTTGAGCACATGAAATCTTTCATTTTGTCATTTTGTGCTTGTGTGGTGCCTATGTAGCATCCATTTGGAAAATTTCATGGATTTTTTCATAAATGCCTTAAATAAACTAGTCATTGTCTTTTGAACATATTCCTTCTATTTCATGCCATCATATCTTTGTTTAAGGATCAATGCTTGCCATTCATCATGATCTGAAAGATTAAGAGTTATTGCCCACTTTCATATCAGGCCTTGTAGTTATGCCACTTGGCACATATGTGGACCTTCTAAGCTCTATACTATGTGGAGTGAACATATGCTTGCAACATTTTCATCCCACAGGTCTTTAAATGTCTACTAAATATCCTTCATTGGCTTCATTCTATTGGATCCACTCTGTACAAGTAACCATGGACTATTGATATGGATCTAAATACTTTTACTTGATTAGATTAAGCTTGTATAGTGAAAGGGGATCCATTTAAACTTGAGTATGATCTTGCACCCTTTTATCTTAAGTATTACTTAAGCATAGATTATTAATCATAATCTTGGTGATCACATAGGATTGGTTCAATAGATCAAGGATTCTAAGTTCATCGAGCCTCCTACACTTTGGTGGATACTTCATCATGATGTAGTGAGATCTATTTGATCTTCAAAGAAGTGAGGTGCTTAATTTAGGACACAAGTCAATATAGGAACTTAGGCTTGAGGATTTAAGACTAAAGTCTTGTTTGTGTTAATAAACATGAGCTAGGCCTTAGGATTAATACTTTAGACTAAGTGTATAATGATGGGGACCATGTTAGGGAAATAAAATACCCTATGAACATGTACGTTAGACTAATTAAAACATAGGGTAAAGAAGAGGGAAAATAAAAGGTGACCAAGCATGGTTTTTAGGCTAAGGTTTTGTCATGTTAAAAAACATGACCAATCCTTAACATAAAATTAGGCTTAAGTCCAAATTTAATTCAAAATGCTCCCACCAAGTCCGTTCCTACCAAAACTTGGAATTGAACCAAAGGTCTAAAATAGGTTTTGTTGAAAGAGAGTTTTAGGACATGATTTCAACTATGAGATGTTATAGGCCAAAGGCTAGTAAAACCCTAAATGAGGATAAGACTATGAACACCCTAGTATGATCCATAAAGAGAGCTCCATGAAACCTAAAATTTAATAAAAAAGTTAATTGTTAGCATAATTAGGCAAGGTTAAAGTAAAACCATGAACAAATGGGCCAATTTCATTAGGTGTGGTTGATCCTGAAATTCTAATAAAGTGTAGAATATCAAGATTTTAGTGTTAGGGTTCAAAGTAATCATAAGGTCCATATTTTTTTAGAAATGATGGTATGTTGACCTCAACAAATGGAATCTTTTAGGGGAAATATCGCAATATGTTAGAACTTAGAGACAATGGTTTAGACAAATAACTAGGTCATTCATCCAACTTGACTAATGTCATTATCAAGATCAGTTCATAGTTGAAACAAGTCTTACACATATAGAATTAAGATAAAAAATAAAGACATAGACATGATATGTTTGTTATTTTATGTCACTTACTATTTGTCATGAAATTCAGGAGATAATTTCCAAGTTTTATACCTTTAATAATTACCACTAACTTGGAGCATGTTTAGATATTGATTAAGAACCATGCTTCGAGTTTAGAGAAGGCTTGGGCATTGCTCTACTACCATCTAGGCATCCATATCCCCAATAGATATGCCTTTTCATCCACTCATAGACTTGCTCCACTACCATCAAGGCATCCATATCCTTAGTAGAGATTACCAAAATCACCTTTGCTTGAGAAGATTTTGATTTTGTAATAATTTCTTTTTTTTTCTTCATATTTTTAGGTCTTTTAGGCTCTAAACAAAGGTTAGGAACTAGGACATCCATGTTTAAGGATTTGTTAAAGTATATAGTCCTCAAATAATCACCTATGGTTGTAACATTTGTCTTAGGTAAGGATGTTTGTTAAGTGAATGCATGACTATACATTAATAGGTTAATCTTTCATTCTATATGCACAATTCTTCTTAAAACTAGATTTGTGTCAAGACAATGTTTAAGGTCTCATGGAATGGTTAACCTATTCATGGGTCCTTACTAGTTTATCCATATCATAATATCAATATCCTATCTCAAATCCATGGTCAACATATGTATGAAGTTCATACCAACATTTATGAACTTTTAGAGTTTCAAGTAAACTAAGGAACTTTAAGTAGAGGGTTATCCAAAAGGACTTATTTGAAGCAAAGAATAAGGAAAAAAAGAAACAAACACACAATAGAAAGTAAAAAATTAGGAATAAAAATAGAAGCAAACAAATATATATAATTTATGTACAAATAAGTCACAAGAGAGAAAGAGCTAAAGGAAATTAACTAGTCTACCTACGCTAACTATAACTATCTTATAGATTTACTCCATGAAGACCCTAGGGGGAGTAACAAAGAAGTAATGTTTGAGATACTCCCCTTTAGTGGGTAGTGTGAACTCTGATCCTTGTAGGTTTTTGAGTCTAAAGGTGTCATCTCCAAGTGTATCTTCAATATGATAAGGGTCAATCCATAGAGGTGTAAACTTTCCATGTTTGACTTTGGGCTCATAAGCTTTATCCTAAAGAAGAACCAAGTCTCCTTGTCTAAACATCTTGATCTTTTATCTCTTGTCAAACCATCATTTTACAATGGTTTGGTACCTACTAAAGTTATCAAATGCTTCCTCTCTTTCATATTTCATTTGAATAATGTCTAATAACCTTGAATTTGAAAATTCTTAGTCTTTCTCCATATACTCTTGCATAAACTTGTAAATTGGTAGCTTGAGTGTGATGGAGAATATAGGCTCCTATCAATATACTAGAAAGAAGGGAGATGCTTTAAAATCTTGCTTGAATCTTGTTCTATCTACCCAATGGTCATACTTTAGAATCTTCTACCATGTTCTAGGTTTGTCTAGAATAGACTTCTTAATGGTGATTTAATAGTTTTAGGAATATTGGAGTATTATTCCTAATTTATTTAAGGTTATATAATAATAAATAAGTAAATAATATTTCAATAATTACAATACTAATTTGTATAACTCATTGTGCCCTTTAAACCTTTCTTAAAATAGCTATAAATAAGGAGAAATGCAACCTAGCTTAAAACTAGACTGAGATGGTTGAGACAGAGGTTAAAACTGGCTATGAAGGATCAGGACAGTGTCATGAACCTAGATCTAGCTTTAATTTTATGAAAGGATAGGAGAACTAAAAATAATCCACTTTAGGGTCTTGTATTCCACTCCTATCTCTATTGTCAAAACTAGTTATATAGATATGAGTTTTCTAGGTTTTGTTTGTTGTCATAGTGTGAGACTACCTATCAACTTTTGCACCTTGAATGTCGACAGAACTCCTTATAGAGATTATTTAATCTTAAAACCCTAGACCTTCATTATGTCCGATAAAACTTGAGAAAAAGGGGAGTCATTGTGTGTAAGATTCATTGAACGTGTGTCCACACCCCTTGTATAGGTACACTTCTTACATACCAATACTCTGAAGAGGGATCCAGCCATATATAGTTCTTCCACTTGATGTGCTTTGTAAAATATTTTAATGAGGATGAAAAAATGGTAAAATAAGAGTGCTTGAGGTGGTTAGAGATTGGTGTGAGGGTTTAAATATGTTTGCAACTATGTTGGGTGACTACATGTAGAGAAAAGGGAAATTTGCCTTAGTGGTTTGTTTGTATTCTTGCTTACTTTTTAAGATATGTCACCTCTCTTATGAATGAAATTTGAATGGGATTTTATAAGGATCTATTGGTTATGGGTTAAATGTATTCATGGTAGGATGACATAATAAAGAATAAAAATTGGATGGAAATGGTCATTTGGGCTCAAAATGTGATTGGATAAGAGCACCAAAAATGGGACACCCTAGGGTCCAGTACTATATTTTAGGTCTAGTGATCCTATCCTATAGTATCAAGACCTAAGGGGATAGAATTGGATTTGGAAATAGAGCTTGGCTAATCTAGAATGATCATCTAAAAGGCTATGTATGATTGGTTAAAATCAAAAAGGTGTCTCAAAGGGTCATGAGAGCATGCAAGAAGGTCCTATGGATTGGGTGTCACAAGCCACTCTCAAGATAGCAATTTGGACATTTTATATGACTACATTTTCCCCTCCTTTATTCTAGTGATGCAACAAAGTGAAATACTAGTATAAAGGAAAAGTAGAAAATGTACCTGAACTTACTTGCAAGGGTGAAGCCCATGAATCTATGTGATGCTAAGTGTGCATAGAAAGAGCATATCATGAAGTTTAAATATATAAGATAAAATAAAGAGTAGATCAATTTTTACTAGACACTCTATGTCTAAAGTAAAAATGTACAAAGCTAGGTAAGAGATAGAGAAATGAATGAATACACCTCGCCAGGTATGTGGACCAATACAAAACCTATTATGTTATTGAGTGATGTTGGTTGATACTAGATATATATTATACCAAGAGTAATATCATGAATGAAGATGAGTGCTCAATTCCCTATGAGTGGCTAAAGAATACAAAGGCTGGCCCTTTGGCTCCATCATCACCCACTAGTCAAAGTTATGTGATCATTCATATGTTAATCAATGTTTGGACTACATTTACAATCCCTCTAAGTATGTGGCTCTAGAATATAAAGGTTATATAATCCTTTGGCTCCATCATTGCCCACTAAGTGAAGCTATGAACTGATACAAATATGAATGTGTGTCATATAAGATGGATCGTAAAGCCCACGAATGCTCTATAATCTGAAAAAATGGCATGGATAGATGAATGTGTACTAGAAACTAGGCCAATCTTGGCCACTTTGAGAGGTGGATATTAGGCTTGTATGAAAACCACTCTAAAACTAGAAAATAGGTTTATGTGGAAGCCACTCAGGAATGTGAAGGTTAGCCCTGTATAAAATCCATTCTAAAATGATGCCAACCACCTATAGATGGAATAGGTCATGTAACTACTGAGAATTCTTGGGTAATATACTAAACTTGGAAAGAAAAGAAGTCAAATGTGCAGTGCACATTACCACCAATCACTAGTGTCTATAATATGGATTCTAATCTAGAAGTTGTACCAACCACCCAATCTAAAAGTAGAAGAGAGATCCATCATGCCGCACATGATGCCCTCTATATCTGGATTCTCTAAGAAAAACTATACTAAAACTACTGAATCTAAATTGATCTATATTTGATAAAACTATAGCTAAGCTTACCTTTCTACCTATTTCTAGAAAATCTTGGATTTTTGTTATTTACATAGGAGCACCAAAAAAGGACACCTTATTGTCCAATACTATTATCTAGGATCAACATTATTGTCCTTTATTGAATCTAGTAATTATTATGTAATCATCACTATTTTTCTAATTTGTTCTACCTAGTTTGATCTTTGATTATTGTTTTGAGTGTTTTGAAAACTAATTTTTTGACCAGTTAGAGGGCTTTGATCTATGTGACAAAATCCCTAATTATTTCCCCCTCTTTTGAGGGTAGGAATGAATACCTTTCAATGACTGTCCTTAAAATAAAGATCCCTGCAAGTGTGTTATGATGTGAAATACATGATATAACAATTATTGACCAAGTTTGACTTTTAGGTCAAATTGGGGTACCCCTAGGTAAAAACATGACTATTAGGTGTTTTAGGGGTCTAATATAGATGTCAAAAGGTGTTTTATAGGTTAATTGATGTCATTTAATGTTATGCTAGCCATGATCCTTAGTCATTTTAGTCATTTTAGGTCATTTCAAGGTCAAAAAGGTGAATTTAATGACTTGTATAGATTTATTGGGAAGTGTGAAGGCCTTAAAATATTATGTCATGTACTATGTGTCCTAAGAGGTCTTAATTAACTGAAACCAACTAAGAATGGTAGGTTCCTTAGAAAAAACGTAGTTTCCTTGAGGAAAAGAATAAGTTTAGTACTTGTAAAACTCCTTTGGAAGTATGCCATGTGGGAAAGGATCATGGAATGTCTCTTCAGCTTCCCCAATCTTAGTTCCATAGTTTGTTTTCTTTGTAAGTGCCATTTTTGGCCCAAAACCATTCTACTCATTTTTTAGTCTTCTTGGCAAGCAGAAATGACCTTCAAGTTTATGCTTAATATAGAAAACTTAGGAGGTTTTAACTAAAACTCGTTGAGGAGTTTTTATTAAAACTATATTCCTTAATATACATATAAATATTTTAAATAATATTGACCTATGCTTCATGAACTATCCTCTTGAAATTGACTATATTTTTTTGCCTGCTAATCTATGTGCCACATAGGTTTTGCTTCACTTTTGACAATTCTATACGAACCAATTATTGAGTTTGAATATAGAGGATATTTAATTATTTTTAAAATTCTCTCCATGTTTGGTTTCATTTTTCAATCTGATTTGATAGTCCAAATAACTCACTTTGCAAGAAGATACCACCATGTCCAGTCTCAATCAATGTTCTGCTTACAAAAGGTTGAATTCCATATAGGGGATTCCATGTAAATATGATATGGTGTCTTTCCATGTATTAATTTGAAATTTATAAGCTCCATTCATGTTTTTATCTCACTATATCATTCTTGGATCAGTCTTATAGTCCACTCTCATACTCAGTCAACTTCTTGCTCATTCTTACAAATCATGTGTGTGGACTATTTGACATGATTCATGGAAGGGTAACAAATATATAATGACTTTGAAAAAAATTTAACATCAATATAATCAAATAGTAACCTCCACTTGGCATAAAAAATCATTGTGGTAGTCATGTAGCACACTTCACCTAGTCTGCCATGAATATGTTTACCTACAGGTGCTTGGAGGATAAATTCACATTGAATGAGATGTGTTAATGCTTGTTTTAGATCCTTATAAGTGTGAGGATTAAATTTTAAATCTTTTAAGTAGGTTTAAAAATCATTATGGGATTGTTTTTCTTGTTCACTATTTGAAATTTCCTTATTGTTGGAGACCTGAGAATCACACCTACAGGTGACCTAAGCATAAAGCTTAAAATCAATATAGAAAGGTGGAAATATTTGTTGACATCATCCGTAAGGTATTAACATGATTAAAATATCATGTTAGAATTATCTATAAGTTTTTATTGTTTGAAAATATTGAAGGTTACCCTTAAGCATGAACTGACTATGTTTAGGCCTTAAGTTCCCAAAAGGACAAAACAGAGGCCCAACCATGTTTTAGGGTTATCATATTCCAAGGTTGAAATAATTTCTGAGGAATATATATGGTTGTGTGTTGTATCATCTATCAGGGACATCAAATCCACCAATTTTTAGTGGAAAATTACCTAAGGAGGATAGTCATTGAAAGGCCTAAAAGTGCCCATTAAAACACTGAAATCCTACTCTATAATCTACAAGTTTGTAGTTAGGAATGGTTTTTGATGTCTTAACTTGAAAAAAATAAATTTATGTAAGGTTAAATGGTTTCATGGATTTAATATAATGCAAATTATCTTTAAAATAATTTTCATGATATTGATGCATGGCTATCCAATCCCTATGGTCACCTACAATCTGTACATTAAGGAGAATTATTCACCTACAACAAGACAAATAAGTAGTGGAATAAATTTAATGTCTTGAAAGTGTTTTATATCACCCAATGTAAATGTATGCATGATTATATGTTTTATACCCACAATTATTTAATTAAAATATCTATATACCATGTTCAAGCTAAATTCACCTCAAGTAACCTAAAGGCAAGTCCAAAAAGCAAAGTGTCTCAGTCTAGTAGGGAGGACTTAGTTTATGAGCTTATGGTACATGAGAAGGGATAATGGAGGATAAAATGAATAATAATTTTTTTAATACATTAAATTTTACTAGGATTATCTCCATGATCTTTATATATGATCAAAAAAACTTATGCAGACCCCTTATAACCCCATGAGCACCTATAGCCCACTGTATGACTATGTTGGCAGTGAGCAGTTAGGTGATGTTTCTGAGTGATTGGTGTGTTAAAAAAATAAATGGAGGATTTAAATGATGATTAAATGGATATATATTATTTTATATATGTATTATAACATTTCCTCAAACCTGACAGATCAATCTACACCTACAGGCATCACCTCATGATAAAAACACAGTCAGGTTGGACATAAGCCTTAAGAATCCAAGGATGGGAGAGGGTTTATAATAAGGTATAGTAATTAATGGTTTATAAAAATATATTCCATGATTATTTCACCTTTAATACACTCTCACTAGTTTAAATACATCAAAGGAAGGACTCAAAATATGCAAAACATAGTCCACTTTAGAAGTTCTTGCACATAGTAATTTTGCTTAGAAATAAGTCTTAGAATTTGGATGAGTTAAGAGGTATATTGACCTATTAATGAGCTAAAAATTTGTAAAAATATCCTTTTTTACTTTTATAACCTCATAAAATATTCATTTTTTATCTGAGGAAGTAGGGGAGTGCCCTCTATTTTATCTCAGAAAGAGGGCACTCCCTTTGTGCTTGTAACCTAAAGTTTTAGAAGATAGAGATAGCCAAGTGAGATAGGAGTTATTTGGGCCTTTAAAGAAGATTTTTAAATTTTATGGACAGATATTAAAACATTATAAACCAATAATTTATGGTAAAGACCCAACAAGATGGTCTAGAACACCAAGGTTTGCAAACAGGGTTGTCAAGCACATTAAGGCCTAGAAGCATAAAAGAGAACCATTTCCATTTATAGCATAAAATTTTCCTCAAAACTTGTTGGATAATGTATATATGATTATATTTTATATTTTTTATCTTTTTTAGTGTACATTAACAATAAATAATCCATTTTGGGCTTCAAAGACAACTCAGGCCTGTTAGGCATGACTAGGCCTAACATCCAAAAAGGGGGTCAACTTTATTATTAAATATAGATAATCACTAAAACCTATTGGAACATGTTTTTAAGACTATATAAAAAAATTTAAATCTATTTTTATGCAAGATAAGTGATGGGGAAGACATTTATAGCCCAAAAACAACTCAGACCTACATGAAAAGAGGAAAATAAGCTTGATAAGAGAGGTTCAATTACTCATATCTTTAATGATAAATTACATGGAGGATATAGGATTTTTTGAAATTTATTAGGTGTACTCAACACCACATTAGTTTTATTTTTCTCAAACTCCAATTTTTGAACTTTATGAATGAACCTTAATAGGTCAAACAGGTCTCAAACCCTTCAAAACCCTTACAAGTGACTAGTTTGTGAAAATGGATTTATAAAGCTAATATAGTGGAATATTCTGCTCATTAAATTGATTATATATTACATATGACTCACTAAATATCCCTCCCATTCTTTTTATATGTATGGACTTGTACGGATGGGGTGAGAAATAAGGTATTTTTGACCATTTGTTGTTTTTTTTCAAGTTTTAGAAGGATTCAAAGGATGAAACCAACTTTGGGAGAAATATTTATAATTTTTATAACTACCCATGTTAATTTAATTCATTATAATAATTTATAATTGTGCAAAAAATGGCCTTCATCTTAGCCAATCAAAACTAGGCTAGTGGACAAGCTAGTGAGAAGGGTGGAAAACTTCAAGTGGAGTGAGTTTAAGGTGTGTCTGATGCTTCTAAGGAAATTTAGGGTATTTAAACTTGTCATAAACTTCCTTCCATGGATTTTAAATAAAAAATAATTCCAAATTTTATTCCAAGTGTGCAGGGTACTTTAAAGAAGAGTTTTCTGGACTGCAGATGATAATGGATCACTTCCAAATGATTCCAAAATAACAATCCTAAAAAAGTGCATGGAGAGGAATGAATGAGATGATTAACCTTAATTAAAATAATCATACCTATCCATAAATAGTTATGGGATGTTCAAGTAGGGCCAATCATGAAGATAGCTTTTTTGAGCAAACACAAAGAGTTTCTTGCTAGTTTTCATGAAGTTTATACCTTGAATTTAAACATGTGCTTCTTAAAATTGCATGGTTCATAACATATATTATTATAATGAACAAGTAACTAATTCTCTTAGTTTTATAAGTGTCCTTGTGACCCTTGGGCTCTCTCTCTCTCTCTCTCTCTCTCTCTCTCTCTCTCTCTCTCTCTCTCTCTCTCTCTCTCTCTCTCTCTCTCTCTCTCTCTCTCTCTCTCTCTCTCTCTCTCAAGTTCTATAAGAACTATCCATTTTAGACATTGTACTTAAAATAAGAGTTTTCTAGACTGTAGATGATAATGGATCACTTCCAAATGATTCCAAAATAACAATCCTAAAAAAGTGCATGGAGAGGAATGAATGAGATGATTAACCTTAATTAAAATAATCATACATATCCATAAATAGTTATGGGATGTTCAAGTAGGGCCAATCATGAAGATAGCTTTTTTGAGCAAACACAAAGAGTTTCTTGCTGGTTTTCATGATGTTTATACCTTGAATTTAAACTTGTGCTTCTTAAAATTGCATGGTTCATAACATATATTATTATAATGAACAAGTAACTAATTCTCTTAGTTTTGTAAGTGTCCTTGTGACCCTTGGGCCTCTCTCTCTCTCTCTCTCTCTCTCTCTCTCTCTCTCTCTCTCTCTCTCTCTCTCTCTCTCTCTCTCTCTCTCTCTCTCTCTCTCTCTCTCAAGTTCTATAAGAACTAGCCATTTTAGACATTGTAATTCATGCTCCTCCTGAGTATGGTGAAGACATAATCATTTGAATAAAATTTGATTAATAAGAATACTAATTTTTACCTCTTCATTATTATTCATAAGTGTGTTTTTTTTGGTTGATGGATCTTGCTTAGGGAAGACTATTGATTCCTTACCAATGTTTTCTCATTCTTTCACCTTATTTGTAGTTGGAAAACTTCTTCTTGTAGGGCATATGAAGTGTTATAGCAAATTTCAAGGATTGAGTGAGTTATTATTTTTATTAGTGCCATTAAATTCCTCTTGTCTAGTCCTCTTAACTTTGCATAATCATCCATAACCTCATAATGTAACATTGATGTGAGAAGATGCAAATTGGAGAAGTGTATGTTCAGTTTGTCCCTTGATTTCATGTGTAACATGTTGTTGGTAGAAATTCATCATCTAATTTGGTGTATTACCCCCTTATAATAGTTTTATCTCATTTATTCTCTCCCTTATCACCCCCAAATCTTAGTTTTAGTTTCAATCCAAAGTGGTACATCAAAGGAACTAGCCCTATCTTGAGATTTAATCATCCTTAGGCTACCCATAAGCCTAGAGGTGTTTCCATTGTTCCAATTAGATGAGGAGAGGTTTTCCATCTCCTAAAAGGGTGAAAATCAAAGAGAAAATAGTTTTTTACATGCCCAATAGGACTATTGGTCTAAGAATTTGAGATATTTTTGGTGTTGTCTCTCAACAATCAACCTTTAGAGGCATCTATTCAAGCATCAATGGCAACTCCAAAGATATATCAGCTACTCAAGTAGCCCAGTTTATCCTTTGAATATTGTTGTTAATATTTTAATTTTTTTTCTTTCTTTCAATGAATTTTCATGGCTGACTTTGGTGTTGAGTTTTTTTCTTTACAAGTTGGTGAGACGTTGCAAGCTTGTACCATTCCATATCAACAAGAGCAAGTCCTTAATTTGCCTTAGTCTGATTCTTACTAGTCTTTTAATGACCATTTATAACACCATCATGATCCTTATTAGCACCATTTAGGCTTGTCATTATTTTTGTCAGTCCTATATCCATCCTCATTAATATCTTGCTTCTCCTAGTCAACCTAGCCACTTTACAACTCCATCTATTTCCACTTTCAAGAAAACACTTTTGGGCTATGAGAGGTACATGTTAGAGCTTGATATTTTAATAGGTGTGGTAAAGATATCCCTAGAAATTTCATTAAAAATGTGATATATGCCTTATATTTGGTCAAAAGAGAGTGGGCACCTATTGAAAGAGCCAATTGGCAAATGTTTATATGCTAGATGTGAGTGGTTTTATGGCATCTTTGAAGGATAAGATAAGAATTAATGAGAGGCAGTCTTACCAAGTCTATTAACCTTAATATCCACTTCCCAAAGTTTGATATCAGCCATATTTGATCCCTAATCATAATCCAAATCAAAATTTCCAAAGTCATCCTTTCCCAAATCAAGTGGAAGAGAGAGTTAGAAAGACTAGCCTTGTTTGAAGAAAACCTTGATAGATAAATTGAGTTGGCCAATAAGCAAATACAATAGTCCATCTTAGTAGTAAAATAAGTGGAATTCAATACCTCATTGACCTATCACATTGCATCCCTACCACATCAAAAAAGGATTTATAATCCTAACATCCTATGTCGAAGTAAGATATTGGAATCATGGGGAAAGAAATAAGATAGTAGTTTGGATGATAAGGAGTGTGAGGTTATGAACGAAGTTGACCCTTTGCAATTTCCTCCCACCATTTCTCAATAATATTTTTGTCTTCCATAATAATCCCATTGTATTACTCATTCTCATGATGATACACATAAACTTCAAGAGAGACTTTTCCAAGTTAACCTAGCCAAGCAAATTAAAGAGTTAGAGTCAAAGATGAATCTAGTAAGTCAAGGTGTGATGGAAGGTTTAGACTCAAGAGAATATCCTATGGATAAGCACACCCCATCCACCATTCCTTAAGATATTAATAAAGATAAATCATAAGTGAATGAAGTTTTTTTCAAGTGGAAGGAATAAAATAAAGTAGTTTTAACCCAAGGTCTACCTCTCCTTCCTCAAGAACTTCCAAAACAGCCCCCTACATTTCACTCTAAATCTGATTTTGAGTTATATGTGTCACATCCACCAACTATTTTATCTTTTCCTCACTCCATAACCCTTTTCCTTGATGGACTTGTGGTATGGGAACCTAAAGAGGATCAGTAGGCTGATAAGGAAGGATAACTCTTGCTTGAAGAAGACATACCTCCTTGGTAGCCTCATTGGGCTAGGCCACATGATTTCAAGAGGCCTATTATTGGCATCACTGTTAAGGAGAAAGAGATGGAATATATTTCATCCCTTGAGGAAGAATCTACATCTGATCAAAAAGTGGTGGATAATCATATTAAGTATGAATCTGAATGTGCTATTATGGATGGAGAACAATTCCAAGTCTTTCCCAATGAGGTTGTAGCCCAAGAAAACCTTTTTGAGAAAAATATGCAAGATATTACTCTTGAATATGATCCAATACCTCAACATGATCTTGAATCACCATTATATTAATTGGATACTGAAGACCAGCTTGATGAAATCATACATCAAGAAGAGAAGATTGAAGAGGTAATGGTTCTAGAGGATGAAGAGGAAAAAGATGATTAGAAACTATAAATGAAGCTCTTTCAAGAGCTTGAAGAGATTTGAAAATTTGAGGTCAAAGTACATGGAAATGTGAAGGAAGAATATTCTATGGAGGAAAATGATCAAGATTGGATAGAGTATGCAAAGCTCCTTGATGAGCTAGAAGAACTTGCTAATGAGAAGAGACCCAATCTTGTTGAGAACCCTATGGAATTCAAGACAGAGGTTGCAATTGAAGATCCACATGAGAGGGAAGATGTTGTTTGGATGAAAGAGGAGTTAATTTCAATAGATAACCTATTTGAAGATATTGAGTTTTCAATGAGCATCATGCCAATGAAGTTGGAAAACATCATGAAAAAGTTGGAGGCATTAATACTAAAGGATAAAAGGCTACATGTCTCACTAAATCCTTCATGTATTAAAGAAAGAAGAGTTTCAGATTTAAATTTTGATTGAGGAGTGAGTTCTCATCTTAGGTTTGTTAGTGTTTGAGTTAGATTGTTTAGTTTGGTGTGTGTGTTCCATAAGTGCTCATGAAACACATGTGTGTTTGTTGTCTTGTTTTATGTGTGTCATATATTTTATATGGTTAAGGTAATTAGTGATCTTATCTTGATGGTAAAAGGTTTAATTATTTTTCTTAGACCTCAGATGAATTCCTGAGCCCAATGGACTGATAAGGCTACTGGTCTAGTTAGTATAACAAGCATACTACCCTTATGAGTCATCAATTAGCTGACCAAGTTTGAATTTTAGGTCAAATTGGGGCACCCCTAGGTAAAAAATTTACTTTTAGGTGTTTTATAGGTTATTTTATGTCATTTAATGTTATGTTAGGCATGGTCCTTAGTTATTTTAGTCCTTTTAGTCATTTTGGGTCATTTTGAGGTCAAAAAGGTGCATTTAATGACTTGTATAGATTTATCGGGAAGTGTGATGGAATAAAATATTATTTAACCTAAAATGTGTCCTAATCAGTCTTAAGTAACTGAAACCAACTAAAAATTGTAAGGTTCCTAAAAAAAGGGTAATTTCCTTGAGGAAAAGAAGAATTTTGGCACTTGTATAGCTCTTTGGGAAGTGTTCCATGTGTTAAATGATCATGGTATGTCTATTAATATTATGAAAGATTATTTAAAAATATTTTTTTATTTAGAAGTTACATTTTTTTCCCAAAACCATTCTACTCCTTTTTCAGTCTTCTTGGCAAGCAAAAATGGCCTTTAGGTTTGTACTTAGTACAGACAACTCAAGAAGTTTTATCTCAAATTCCTTGGGGAATTTTTAGTAAACTTATAGACCTTAATTTTAATATAATTAATTAAAAAAATGGTGGATTGTGCTTCATTAATGATCCTCTTGAAGTTGACTATATTTTTATGCCTGTTAATCTGTGTACCCTATGGATTTTGCTTCATTTTTGGAAATTTCATATGAACTAGTTATTGAGTTTGACTCCATATTATTTTTAATTCCTTATAGAATGTTATACATGGTTGGTTTCATTTTTCAAGTTGATTTTTTAGTCTAAATAACTCACTTTGTAGTAAGGTACCACCATGTGCAGTCTCAATCAATTTTCCACTTATAAAAGGTTAAATTTCATATAGGGTCTTCAATATGAATATTATATGGTGTATTTACATGTAATAATGTCACACTTATCATATCCATTCATTTTTTTAACTCACTATATCATTATTGGATCAATCTTGCAATCTATTCTCATTTTCAATCAACTTCTTACTTATTCTTACTCATAGTCTTAAAAAATCACATTTGTGGACCTATTTAACATGATTCATTAAAGGGTAATATTTTCATTAATTTTAACATGGTTTCACCTCAATATCATCAAACAATAACTTACACTTGGCATAAGAAAGGACTATGGTAGTCATGTAGCACACTTCACCTAGTCTACCATGAATATGCTTACCTATAGGTGCTTGGAGGATAAATTCACATTGAATGGGATGTGTTAATAATTGTTTAAAAAACTTATAAGTGTGAGGATTCCATTTTAAATCATGGAATTATGTTTAAAACTCACAATGGGATTATTTTTATTTTTCACTATTTGAAATTTTCTTATTGTTGTAGACCTAAGAATCACCTCACACAGGGAGCCTGAGCAAAAAGCTTAAAATCAATATAAAAAAGATGGAAATATGTGTTGAAATCCTAATTAAGATATTAAAATAATGAAAGTATAATTTTATACTTGTAAATAAGGTTGGATTGATAGAAAATTTTGAAGGTTACCCTTAAGCATGATCTGACTGTGTTTAGGCCTTAAGTTCCCAAGAGGGCAAAACAAAGGCCCAACCATGTTTTGGGGTTACCATATTCTAAGGATGAAATAATTTTTTAAGAATATATATGGTTGTGTGTTGTATCCTCTATCATGGACATGAACTCCACCAAGTTTGAGTGGAAGATGACCTAGGGAGGACAGTCATTGAAAGGCCTAAAAGTGTCCAAAAAAACCATTGAAATCTTACACTGTTATCTATAGGTTTGTAGTTAGGAATGGTTTTTGATGTCTTAAATTTAAAAAAATAAATTTCCTCAAGGTTAAATTGTTCATGGATTTAATATATTTAAAATTTTAATTAAGATAATTTTCATGATATTCATACATGGCTATGCAATCCCTATGGTCACCTACAATCTGTACATTAAGGAGAATTATGCACCTATAGTAGGACAAATAGGTAGTGGAATAAATTTAATGTCTTGGAAGTGTTTTAGATAACCCAAGTTAAATTTATGCATGAGTTTATGTTTCATACCCAAAATGCTGTAATTATAATCCCTCTAAACCATGTTCAAGCTAAATGCACCTCAAGTAACCTACAGGTAGGTCCAATAAGCAAGGTGTCTCAGTCAGGCAGGGAGGACTCAGTTTATGAGCTTACAGTACATGGGAAGGGATAAGAGATGATAAAATGATGAATAATGTTTCTTAATACCTTAAATTTTACTAGGATGATAACCATGATATTTATACATGATCAAACAAAACTATGCAGACCCCTTATGACCCCATGAGCACCTACAACCAACAGTATGATTGTGTTGCCAGTGACTAGTGATTTGATGTTTTTGAGTAATTTGTGTGTTCCAAACGTAAATGTAGGATTTAAATAATTATTAAATGGATATATATTCTTGGATATAGGTATTATAACATTTCCTCAAACCTAATAGAGCAATCTACACCTACATGCATGACCTTAGGACAAAAACACAGTCAAGTTGGACATAAGCCTTGAGAATCCAAGGATGGGAGAGGGTTTATAGTAAGGTATAGTAATTAATGTTTTCTAAAAATATACTTAGTGATGATTTAACCTTTAATACACTCTCACTATTTCAAATACATAAAAGGAAGGACTCAAAAGATGCAAAACATAGTCTACTTTAGAATTTCTTGTACATAGTCATTTTGCTTAGAAACAAGTCTTGGAATTTGGATGAGTTAAGAGGTATATTAACCTATTAATGAGATAAAAATTTATACAAATATCCTTTTATACTTCTAGAACCTCTTAAAAATTTCATTTTTGTCTGAGGAAGTAGGGGAGTGCCCTCTATTTTGTCTCAGATAGAGGGCACTCCCTTTGTGCTTGTAACCTAAAGTTTTGGAAGATAAAGATAGCCAGGTGAGCTGGAAGTTATTTGGGACTTGAAATAAGAGTTTTAAAGTTAATGGACACATATTAAAACATTATAAACCAATTAGGTAGGGTAAATATCCAATCAAATGGTCTATAACACCAAGGTTTGTAAATTGGCATATCAGGCACATTAAGGCCTAAAAGCCAAAATGAGAACCATTTCCATTTCTAACATGATAGATGCCTTAAAAATTGTTATATAATTTATATAGGATTATAATATAGATGTTTTTAATTTTTTAATGTATATTATCCATCAATAATATATTTTAGGCTTCAAATAAAATTTAGGTCTGTTAGGCATGACTAGGTCAAACATCCAAAAAGGGGGTCAACTTTATTATTAGATTTAGATAATCACTAAAAACTTATTGGAACATTTTTTTGGGACTATATAAAAGGATTTAGATCTATTTTTTTGAAATATAAGTCACGAGGAAGCCATTTTTGGCCCAAAATCAACTCAGACCTATAGGAAAAGAGGAAAATAAGCTCGATAGGAGAGGTTCAAGGGCTCATATCTTACATAAAGCATTATACAAAAGCTATAAGAATTTTTAAAAGTTATTATAGGTCATAAAAACCACATTATTGGAATTTTTATTTAGATCCAACCTTATAAGTTTATGAATGAACCATAAGAGGTCAAATAGGTCTAAAACCCTTCAAAACCCTTGCAAGTGACCAATTTGTCAAAAATGGAGTTTGAAGGATAATATGGTGGAATAGTTTTCTCATTAAAGTGATTTAAAATTTTATAGGATTCACTCAATCTCCCTCCCATGCTTTTTACCTTTATGTACTTGTATGGATGGGGTGAGAAATAAGGTATTTTTGACCATTTTTTGTGTTTTGTAGGTTCTAGAAGGATTCAAAGTATGAAACCAAATTTGGGATAAATATTTAGAATTTTGATAACTTTAAATTTTAATTTAATGCCTTATAAAAACTTCTAAGTTTGAAAATAATATCCTTCATCTCAGCTAGTCAAAATTAGCCTAGTGGACAAGCTAGTGAGAAAGGTGGAAAACTTCAAGTGAAGTGATTTTAAGGTGTGCCTGATGCTTCTCAGTCTATGAAGGGTATTTATAATTCTAATCCACTTCATCCTATATATTTCCATGATAAATGATGATAAATTTGAGGCCAAGTGTGTAGGGTGCATGAAAGAGGAGTTTTATAGACTATAGATGATGATGGCTCACTTCTAGGTGGTTCTAGATGACAAAGCCTATAAAAAATACATGGAGAGGCATGATTGAGACATTTAACCTTATTTCCAATCATAATACCTATATCTAATTATTTATCAGATGTTCAAGTAGGGCCAACCATGAAGATAGTTTTTTTAAGCCAACACAAAGAGTTTCTTGCCACTTTTCATGAAGTTCATGCCTTGTGTAGACACTATAAAACTGCACACAAGTATTTATAGAATTTTGAATCTCTAAAGACCCTATAGAGACCACATAAACCTTATTGACCCTTAACTCAATCCATATTAACCTAACCAAGTCACTATTCACTATAACTATTCATGATGACATGACATGTCACTATTCATGGTAAAATGGCAAGTGACATGGTAGGTGACTCAATAGTGATATGGCAAGTGATATGTCAAGTGACATGGCTTAGAATTGAGGTGGCTTGAAGTGGGACATCATAACCCAATTTGGACCCTTGCCAAAGGTGCTTAATTACATCATTAAGCATCACAAGGGCCCCCTTTCAAAGTATGACAAATTTCTCCTTAAGGAGCCATAATTCAACATCATTTTTTATCTTCATACATCAAATTGGTGTCCAAAGTGGAGTTCCCACTTATTTAGTATTCTAGAAATGACAAATAGGCATTATCTCCACCAATTTTGGACTCATTATAAAGGTGGGAGACACACCAACCAGGTGGCAAACCCATTAGCAAAATGGGAATCCCACCACCCTTATTCCTTGACTCATTTATGCACCTACATGGATAATAGTGCGACAGTTTGTAGAACACTTTGTTGAATTTTTTTAAAAAGATAGAAAAGCTTGGTGTACTATACTTTAGACTCATATAGGTTTATTGGCATTATCTCCAATAAATTTAGACACATTAGAAAAAAGGGAGGCACATTAGAAAATAAGAAGACACACTTTGTGAAGTAGGAATCCCACCATATTTTTCCTTCATGACCACTTACCCACCCATGGAGAAAATGGCACCATATTTTCTCTCTCACCACTATTCCACCCTTTGTCATCTTTCTTGGCATGAAATTATATAAATAATATCCCCCCTGGATGGAGGTTATATTTTGGTGGAGAAACATTAGTCTTGTAGGTTGGTCACCTATCAAGGATATCATTCACATTAGAGGATGAGAGATTCAATTAGCTATACTCTACCGGAATTGATCTAGGTTTCCCCAAAAACATCTTTAACAACATCTTTAGGCCATCTTCAAGCACAAGGTATATTGTTTCAATTTCATAATTTTAGTTTCTTCACCTCTTGGCCTTCTTCTTTTCTTGACCTTTAAACCTCAACCCCTTGGCCTTATTCTTTTGTTGACCTCTAAACCTGCACCTTTAGACCTCTTCTCTCCTTAAACTTCTTTCAACCATCTACCAACCTTAACCAATTCTTGATCTCTTAACCTCTTGACCTCTGGACCATCAACCATTTACCATTTACCTTCTTGATCATCTTGACCATATTGACCATCTACTATTTACCATTTAACATCTTGAATATCTACCAATCCCAACCAAAACCTTATTTTCTTATTCCTTGTCACAAGATAAACCAAAACCACAACTATGACTTGATCCACTTTAGCATAGGTATTGACTCACCTTTTGCTATATCAGTCATTTTAACATAGTTTCTTATCAATCATCTCTTGTATTTAATTTCAATAATCTAATGTAAATTAAAGTAAGTATTTTATCTTTATAACATTTCTTTTCTTTCATTTATGAAATAAAATGATATTTTTAACATGATAATTTCAAAGAGTGGATTGGCAGCCTCCAATGAAGCTCACGCTTCTTAGATCTAGCTCAAAGTAGGTAGTCCACTTTACTCCTTGTCTAACAAACAAGTTTTGTTTAAGTTATTTCTTATTTTAGTCATTATTCCCTAGCCAAATAATTGTTCTCATACTTCATCTAGATCAATTCACCCACTTCTATCATGTTCTCATAGCCACTACCCTTCTTTTTAGTTTTATTTCTTCTCTAAAACTAAGAAAAGAAAAAAAATAGAGTAAAACATTCTGGCATGCCCTATGGGACCCTTGATATTTATCTTGGGTTCATAGTTATAGAAACATTTATTTTCATTAGATAATTCATTCTTGCACTCTTTTCTGAAAGGTTAAATGTTCCTTATTTCTTTTCTTCCCTTCCAAAAGGCAAGTTATAGTCTTTTTTACTTTCTTTGAAAAAAGCAAACAATTTTTGTTTTCTTATTTTCATTTCTAAAATCAAAATTATTCATCTTGGGACTAGGATTTACATCATCATCTTGCATTTATATGCATCTTAGTTATTTTGTATTCATTTGAAAAGACACCAAAATCTTCATTTGGATTAAAATTAACTTTGCATAAATTATTTGTTTGTTTGCTTTTAGTTCATCTAGTTAACTTAAAGGCGAAGCAAATTAATCATAGTTTCATTTATCTTACACAAACCAAAAAAATTGCACAATAAATCATCTAAACATACTTGAGACAAGACCCAACTTATATTTCATCACCCAGTAGATCACATTACCCTACCCGGTAATCCTACTTGGACTTCACTACCAAGGGGAGAGCCCACTTAGTTCTCTAGCTGAGTATAACTCTAGATAAATGGTATATCAGCTAAGCACCTTAACTTATTGTAGGACTATGAAGTGAGAGGGGAAAGCCCCAAGTACTAAGCCACGTACCTGATCTAATATATATTTCTCTCTTGAGCACCTAAACACAACCTGAAAACAAACATAGACTTCTTTCTAGGACCTATTCTACAAGCCAAATTTCTTCTTCACACTTTCTAAGGCATTAGCCAAAAGAGATAATTAAAAGTCTTATAATTAACACATATTAGTGTATGTTTTGATTACTTTTATCTTTTCCTTTGATTGGTTTGTGTTTTAGGTGTGAGTTCATATCATTTCTTTTCTAGTTTCTCACATGGTCTTTACTAGACAACAGTTGAGAAATCAGACCAACCAAAGACCACCTTCCTTTTCTTCCTTCTCCTCTATAGAGTATATTTCATATGTTGAGGGTTATCCTTGTCATTCTCCCATTCCTACCATGCCTCATATAGTTGTCAAAGGCAATGTGGATTTTTCCACATTCCTTGACAATAACCCCATAACCCTTCAATATTGCCTTAACACTTTAGCTCATCATACCCCTATTTCTTTGGTTCATCTGATGGATCCACCATATATCATGCCTCCCCCTCTTATGGTTAGTTCTACCTCCACCCAACCTTTGATCACTGAAACCTCTTCGTCTACTAATATCCAAATAACTTCCACCATGAAAAACCAATCCAACATTCCAACATATAACCAAACCCCTCCTACACCAACAAACACTTCCAATGTACGGACAACCTTACCTCTTGTTACCTATACCCCATCTACCATAGGGGTAAATTATACCCCTAATTCTAACCTTCTTATTTTTAATACCAACCAACCAATTTCTACCCCACTTCAAATTTTGGTACTTTTCATACCTTCTACCCTTCCACCCATTAGCACAAAGACTACCACTCAACCTCAACCTACCACTTCAACCATACCTCTAAACCAACCCATGTCTATTCCTCAACAAACCCCTATAACATCATACCAATATGTTTGTAACCCAAAATGATACATACCCCCTTCATCCTAATCTTTAATGACCACATACCAATATGTGGCATCTTCTCAACCTTCCACCTTATATCCATATATTGCAGCCACCCAACCTCAACTGAACCTACTACCCAATTATACAAATACCCAACCTCAAACTGATTTGATTAAGATGTTGATGGATAAAATGTCTAATCTGAAATAATCTATTTTTGGGGCTCATGACCATTTAACCTATGACTAGATTTATAATGAACCCATTCACCCATCTGACTCTATCTGACCTTATCCTCCCAAATGGGAACTTCCCAAGTTTTCCAAATTTCAAAGTAATGAGGATCCCAAACAACACCTTAGGGCATATAGGCATGTTTTTTTTTTATCTCATCTCCTATGACGATTCCCTTCTTCTCCATACTTTCTCCATGTCTTTAGCTAGCCTAGCCTTAGATTGGCATAGTGCTTTACCCAAACATTACATCTTCTCCTTCACCCAACTGGCCCAAACTTTCTTGGATCATTTCTTGATAAATATTTCCAAGAAAGTTTCCATTACTAACCTTTACTCCATTTGATAGTTTGAGGATGAGTCCATTACTAATTTTGTGGCTCATTAGAGGAGCCTAATTAACCAACTTTCCTTTTCCTTGCCTCAACTTGAACTCATAGATATCTTTGCTCAAGCGTGTTCCAAAGATATCTCCTCCATGCTACATGCCCAAAGTTTTCAAACTTTAAATGAAGCTTTTACCATGGCATGTAATCTATAGAACAGAGCCATTGATGAAAGGAGGCTAAAAGTGAAGAAGAAAAACTCCACCTACAAAATCAATGAGGCCTCTTCTTCCAAACCAAACAAACAAACCAATACAAATACTAAGGGCAAAGGAATCATGAATGTAGTTGTCCTTAAATCTGCTCCCCCACCATATGCAATCCAACCAAATTCCTCTAATTCTTCAAATCAAAACTTAGGGAACTAGACCTGGAACAACCAAAATTAATTAAATTTGCTTGAAAAATCCTATTCTTCTATATTGGAGAAGTTATTAAAATCTAATATCATTCAACTTCCATTAAACCAACCCAATAATTTGACTATTCTCATCTTATACCTAGTTGGTATAATGAGAATGATTCATGTTCTTTCCATCACATGATAGGACATGATATAGATAGGTGTAACAACTTTAAAAACCCTATCTAATCCCTCATTAATAAGGGGGATTTCACATTAGACAACCTCAATGCACCGCCAAACCAAACCCTTGATATATTCAAGCAAAGTTTTCCTAACCATGCTCCAACCAAGAATTAGAATAACAACATTGAGTATTTTCCTACTACCCATCCTATTAACATGGTTCTTGACACACTTGTTGGTACAGAACCTGCTCACCAATCTACATGTCCCTCACCCTCTTTTCTTATTAAAGTAGTGGAGTTACCTTCTTCCCTTTTTGCAACCCAAACTAAGGAAATACCCCTTTTTCCTCCTCCACTCATCAAGATAGTGGAGCCACCAACCTCCCCTTAAATTTACATAATGGGCCACACATCCATCTTAACTTCATTGCCAATTACCAAGCAACTCACCCATCCCATATAAATCATTCTCAAGAAATGAATTCCCATATCCATTCCTTGTACAAAAGAACCACTTATCTCAACCTTGCATCTTATGATTGATGAAGAGGACAAGGTTAGCATCCATATGTCTCCACCTATGGGATTAATCTTTGAAACCAATGACCAAGAAACCAAACCCATCTACAAACCCTTTTCTAGACTAGTCCAAAGTCTAGAGTTCACTTATCAACCCAGCCTTGATAGAGCCACCTTATGGCATCATCTTGGGCTCCCTTACCAAAACAAATATGAATCCACAACCTCACTTGCATGCACCCTTAAACCCATTCTTACCATTCTTTCTTCCAAAAACATAGGAGAACCATCTAAATTACATCCACCCAAACTTGTCAAAACATCTCATACTTCTCTTATCAAACCTATTGAAGGTTTATGAATATTTCCTACACCTAGCCATGATCACCCCTCTTTTAAGTTAGACCGAACTCCATCTAGTCCACCAAATAAACAACCAACCAATGTAACCAAAAAGGTGATGTTACCCAAACATATACCTCAAACTAGACCCTTACCACCTCCTTCCCTCTTACCCTCTATCTTATGACCCCATCCCTCTACTATCCCTATCACCTATTCCTCATCTACTAAACCTTCACATTTTTCTCCATCTATACCCACCTCTACCAAATCATCAAAATAACCATCATCCTTAACTAAAAAGTCTACATCTAATTTCCCACCTATCACTAAAAATTCACCCTCCACCTCCAAATCATCCACCTCTAAACCAACCATAACCAAAACCCTTCCTCCACCAAAAACTCCCACGATGAAGTCTGGTTCTAAAAAGGATACAACCCCTAAAATGAAAAACCTATCACCTCCAACACCTTTTATTGAATCCTATTCAACCATTTTTAAAAGGTTGTTGCAAAACTCTTCATTGAGCCTACCACCCATAAAAACATTTGACCCTTCACACCCAAAAACTATCATGGTTTAATGACAACTTGATTTGCTTATACCATAGGACACTAGGACATGATACAAATTATTGTAAAGCTCTCCAAACACTCATCCACCAAAGTTATGATGAGGATGATCTATTAAAAGATGAACCTCCTATGTCACCCATACCAAACCAACCATCACCCATGCCTACCAAACATGGTGAACACTTACCCACTCCTTCAATCTCACCTAAAAGTGAAGATGAATCTAACCACTCTAATACCTCAACCTCTCCTTCTATCCATACTATCAATGTAGTCACAAGATCACAAAATAAAGATAAATGGAATGCTAAGGTGTACATTCCCTAGACTTACCCTTATTCTAACTCCTATCCAACCCACACCCAACCATATTCATCTTCAACTAGACCCAAGGTGTTTATTTTAGGTGGCCCCTAGTATAACCCTACAATACCAATCTAGAGAGCTATCCTCAAGTAGTTTCATTAGACCCCAATAAAAATGAGCTTGTATGAGTTGACCTCTACCTCTCCACATCACTGCCAAGCCCTCATATATTATTTATAATCTATAAAGGTCCAACCCGATGAACCTCAACCTCTAGCTAGCTTTTTTGGTGCCCTTCAAATTTCCAACCTTGTCACCTTTGAGGATTTAAAAATACCTTCCATCCACCTTGAGGACCCATATCCCCAACTCTTTTTTACCACTTACATTAACCAAACCTGTATCAAATAGGTCATGATTGATGGGGGAGATAACATTAACATCATATCCTCTCTCACCTATAGCCAACTGAACTTGCCAAACAATGTCATGTCTAAATCTTCAACCATCCTTCATTCCTTCAATGATACCATGACCACTATATTGGGAACTATCATATTTCATATCTGTGTAAGACCCCACACACTCCCTAAACTTTTATATGTTATGAAAGGTGAATTTCTATACATCTTGTTGGGATGACCTTGGATTCAGTCCATGGGATGTGTTCCCTCTACCCTCCACCATTACATCAATTTTTAGCATGAGGGCTAGATCATCACCATCCAAGCAAACCCAATTCCTTTCTTAACATGCAACATGACCTATCACCATAAATATGTCCTCATACCCCCATCCAACATACCTTTAGTATTTACACCCCAACTATCAACCATCAACAAAGCATCAACTAGCTCATCCCTCCCTTCTTCATAGATCCACATAGAGGTGCCCTTGGAATGTATTTTCTAATGTCTCTTGTTAGGGGAGTATCACCTTTTATCTCTTGATGCATTCCTTAATCATGAGTATGGGTAACTCATCAACTAGTTAGGATATGACCCCAATGTTAGAACTATCATTCCCTTTTGACCTCCCAACCATCAGACACATTTTGTTTATGGGAGACTTTATAAACCCCTTAGTACTTCTTTCAACACTTTTTTGCCTTGGCCATTTACCACCATTTTATCTTACCTAGATAAAACAAGATTTACCAACACATACCTTCATCAACATTATTGGAAAGGCTTTGGCCTTCAATGATATGAGAAGGGCCCACATGAGCTAGTCACCATTGAGACTAGGAAACCTCACAAAAAGCATGGCCTTGGTTTCATCCTACCTAACAAGAAGCAACCCAAACAACCTACCATCATCATTTTTAAGGAGGATACCCTTTCCTCACCAATTTCACCTCTACATGTGTGTGAGGATGATGACATCATCCTACCCAACTTTTTTTTCATTAACATGATCACCCTTGGACCCCTGAGTTATCAAAAGAATGGGGTAACCATCACCATCCCTTTAATGCATTATGAGATGATAGATAAAGACTCTCTTATCATTAACATTTTTCAACATCAGTATGATGATTCCATTCTCACCTACTTCAATATGGGAGATTCTTCTATCCATAAATCCCTTCCTCTTGAGAACCAAACCATGTTAAAATCCACTATAAATATCAACTTAGGTACTCATGATAACCCCTGAATTATCAAAGTAGGTCAATATTTGAATGTCATATAATAATAATATTACCCTTCTTTCCTTCATGATCAAAGATATCACTTGGTTGGTCTTATCAGGATATACTCAGAATTGACCCTTCTATTTCCATCCACAACATTATCACTCATCTTGACACTAAGTTTGTTGAACAAAAACTTTGTAAGATGCACCTTTGCATCACTCTTCTAGTCAATAAAGAACTTCAATGCCTCTTATCTATCAATTACATCCAACCTATTGACTATCCCCAATGGGTTTCTAACATTGTTCCCATTACCAATCTACCAAGGGACTTTATCTCTGTATTGATTTCATGACCTAAATATTTTTTATTCAAAGGATGACTTCCCTTTGCCTAACATCAACCAAATTATTGACCCTACATCTGGCCATGAGATGTTATCCCTCATGGATGGTTTCTTAGGATATAATCAGATCTTGATTTCTCCCAAATATCAACATAAAACTTCTTTCATCACCCCTTGGGGAAAATTTTACTATAAGGTCATGCCATTTGGCCCAAAGAATGTTGGCACAACTTACCAGTGAGTGATGATTTCATCCACACCATTTTAGAGGACTATGTCATGATCTCTTGAGAAAATCCAAATCTCACAAAGATCATCTGAAAGTTCTCGACATTATCTTTGAATGCCTAATCCATTTCCATGTTAGACTCAACCACCAAAAAAGTGTTTTTGGGGTTTTATCTATGAATATTCTTGGCTTTATCATCTATCTTCAAGGGAATTGAAGAATACCCTACCAAATTCAAATCAATTCTTTAAATACCTCCTTAAGCTACCATTAAGCTACTTAAAATTTTGTAAGGAAAGTGTCAATCAATTTATCATTTCATCTTTTAGCTATCTGATTGATGTCAGCCCTTCCATCACCTTCTCAAGAAGGGCATCTATTTTTAGTGGAACGGATACTATCAACATGCCTTTGATTCACTTAAATAATATCTCCTTTCTCCACCCATTCTTACCCCACCTAAGGAGGATCAATCCTTCTACCTTTACATCTCCACCACTGACAATTCCCTAGGGGCCATGCTTACTCACCATGATGAACAAAACAAGGAATAAGTTGTCTATTATATAATTTGAACACTTATAGAGTACAAGACTTGGTATACCCACACTGATAATTTTTTCTTCACCCTAGTCTTTGTGGCTTCCAAACTACACCATTATCTTCTCAATCACAAAACCTTTATCATCACTAACACTAACCCACTCAAGTATATGCACTATAAACCATATCAAAACCAATATATGGCTAAGTGGCTCATGATCCTTATTGAGTTTGACCTTGATTTACCCTATTCAAATTTCATTAAAGGGCAAGTCATTACTGACCAATTAGTTGAATCTCCTTTATCAAACAACCAATCACTTCCTCTTGCATTTCTCGATGAATCCATTACTACTCTTTCCTAGAATGACATAACCTACCAAATGACTATGTTTTTTGATGGCTCAAAGTACCAACAAGGTGAGGGTGTTAGATTTATTCTCATCCCCCTTGATGGTGAACCCATTCCCCTTTCTTTCAAGATTGATTTTGAGTGTACCAATAATATGGCTAAGTATGATGCCCTAGTCATAGGTCTTCAAACTAATTTAGCCTTTGGAATTAATACAATCAATGTCTTTGGTGACTCCCAAATCATGGTCAACTAGGTCAATGGCTCCTATCAATGTAAGAATGATGTCTTTCAAAATTATAAATAGTTAGTTGATGTACTCTTAACATCATTTGATCATTACCATATCTAATTGATTCCCTAATCTACTAATAAATTTGTTGATACAATAGCTTCCCTTAATTTTTAGATCCCTTTTCAACCTTACAATTCCAAAATCTTTGTCACCATTGATCATTTTACCATACTCTCTTATAACCAATCCAACCTCCCTACCATTTTTAGTGTGGAGGAATCCCCATCAAACATTTGGTAACAACAAACCTTTAACTACCTCAATCTCAAAATCATTCCTCCCAACCTCTATAAGAATGCTTGAAGAGCCTTTGTTAAGAGTACCTCTCATTACACCATACTAGGGGGGAATCCTTTATAAATGTGGTTTTTACAGTCACCTTCTTTTTTTTTCATACATAGCCATGAAACTTCCCATGCTATCAAGGAAACATATGATGGGATATATGGGGGACACTTTAGCAATCTATTTGTCATTAAATTTATCCTTATCCTTGGCTACTATTGGCCCATGCTCAACCAAGACTATTTTTATTATGTAAAGAAGTGTGTTAAATGTCAACAACATGCTAATCTAAATCACACACTAGCCAATGGCCTCCATGTATCCAAAGACTTTTGGATTTTATCATAATGGGGACTTGATATCACTAGGGAAATCAATCCTCGTTATTCATAATGGAATAGCTCCATCATCACAGCCACTAAATATTTCACCAAGTAGGTGGAGGTTATTCCTCTCATCTCCACCAAAGCTGATAAGATAGTTGATTTCATCAATCACCATATCATCTATTGCTTCAATGTTCCCCATAAGATCATTATTGATAATGGTAAATGTCTTAAGAATAATTAAGTCCAAGGTCTTTATGATGCATTTGGAATCAAGTTAAGATTTTCCTCATTTTACCATCCACAAGCAAATGGTTAGGCAGAAGCCTCTAATAAAACCCTCAACAAAATGCTCACCAAAGTTGTCAATGATTTAGGTTAGGATTATAAGTTTCACATCCCCTTCATTTAATGGGCCTATTTCACTATAATTTGAACCTCTGTGGGTGCTACCCTTTTCTCTCTTGTCTTTGGAGTAGAGGCAGTCTTACCTCTCAATGTCTAGATTCAATCTCTTCACATATCGTTATGAGACATCAATAATGAGAGTGACTATCATCAAGAATATCTAACATGATTGGAACTCCTTAATGAACATATCCTCATAACACTTAACCATATTTATGTCTATAAATAATGAATAAAACATGCTTATAATAAGTGCCTCAAAGAATGAGAATTTAATATCAATGACATCATCCTCAAGGAAAATCAGCATGTCACCAATATGTACAAAAGCAAGTGGAGTAAGTTTTATTTCAATTATATTGGACCTTATATCATAAACCATGAGTATGGATCAGGAGCTTATCGTTTATCTTCTTTCAAAAGCTACCTAAAACCTGATCCCCTCAATGCTTCACATCTATGCCTATTATTTTGTTAAGAAGGATTAGGCCCACTTTTTGTTTAACTTAATCTCATTCCTTTCTATCTACTTACATTCATCTCATTATATTAGGGATAAATGATTAAAATTAGATCATGTGATTAGTTATCACTGACATGACCTTATATTAAACATTGGGTATCACGGCTCTACCCATGGCATGATTTTCATGGTACTTTCCACCCCTTTTTAAGATGGATCCTCATGATTTTTATCACTTAAACCTTTCACATCTAATATACCCTTTTATGCTTCTATTTTTTCCTTCATAAAGGTGAGCCAATAAGTCAGTCTAAACAAGTATATGCCTAGCAAAATCAAAGAAAAATAACATAATTATTATCACTAGTAATCATGGGTCATTCCTAGCATTCACAGTTTACTCCCTCAAAGAATAGTTATTGAAAATTTATATGAAATTTCCAAATATAAGGTAGAATACTCCCTTGAAGGATAGCTATCAATGACATCAAATAAAGCAAATAAACTTAGGACACTCTCTTCAAGGATGGCTGAGTAAAGCATTTGTCAAAAGCATATAAATTTCTTAGAAGCTTCCTGCATTGATCAACTTCCCATATACAACAATGCAACAAATAAATATTATAAAAAATCAAACACAAAATTAAAAAAATTAAATAAATCCACAATCGGCCCTCAAGTAGCATAATATGGTGGAATCCATAACTGGATTTCACAAGTTAGCTTCCTGCATCAATCAATTTTCATAATTTTGGCATATACTTATTTATAACTGACTCTTTAGGCACTTACATAAGAGGCATTCTAGTCTCAAAATAGGGTTCCATTTTCACCCATCTCCCTTTTACACTATATGCAAGGTATTTTTGATCTTACTTAACCTTATGTGGACAAGACACCTTTCAACCATCTAATGATTGCTCATGCAAAGAATTTTAAGGGCTTATGTTCATTAAGTCAATACTACTTTAGGTTTATTTTTAGTCCTTACCAAAGAAGAAGCATCATGTCTTATTTCTATCCTATTGTGCTTAGTTGATATTTTCATTATCACATTTATCTCTTGATTATATTCTTCACTTCATAATCTAGTTGCCTTACCTCATATGCTTTACCTTAAGCAAGATAATAACAATTGCGATCATAACAGGCATATCCATGCACTCAAGCTACCTTTTTTATTAACCATAAAATGAATAAGCATAGCAACAACATGATGGGGGTTTATGTTCATTAGACCACCCATCTGGTCACCATCATCTTTATCACTTGGAGTATTTAGCCTCCTCAATATACTTTCACAACCATTTGGGAATATGTGTCTTCCCAATTAAAACCAAACCACCAAACCAAATCATGTGGTCTATCAAATTGGGGCAACCCATTTGAACACCAATAACCAACCCTTGTTGAAATATATTGGCCTAAAGTCCATGGACTATGTAAGCACTGCTTAACTTCTATAGGTAGATCAGCAACTAACAACTAATTACCATCCCCTTTTCCTTCTCACTAATTTCCATTTTTAACAACACCCTCTTTCTTAGGGCTTCCTACATTAGGAAAGCTTTGAATATTTCTTAGCATCCTTATGTTTTTACATTATCTAATACTTATATATTTTTTCCCCATTTCTGGGAGAACTACATTTTCTTGAGGTATTTTTGGACTTTGTAGGCGGCTCAATTACTGAGGTCAGTTCAACTGCATCCCTTATTTTATTTTCCCTTCTCACCTAAAAATATTTTCCTTCACTTCTCTGCATATCTCTTCACCATCTCCCTTCCTCCAACTTGTCAATCTCTGTTAACCACTTTTCTAGCTTTTCAATCTCTTTAAAACAAGGATTAATAACCTTACTTATCCACCTCTCTTATTTCCTATAAAGCCACCATCTCCTCCAATTCATTATCCTCCCCATCACCTTTCACTACATTTCTTCTACTTGCTTTGTTTCTAACTCCCCCACCCACTTTTTATGTTATTTGTCCCTCTCTCCACTTCTTACGAACCTAGCCCTCTATCTCCTTTCTCCATCCTCATCATTTCCCCTTTCCCTTGGAAATTTTTCATACCCTCTTCATCATTCTCTTTTCATTCCAATTATCTATTTTTGTTTTCATATTTCCTATCTTTTACATCTTTCATGCTTTCTATTTCTTTTTTTTCTTTTAACATCCCATTTTTTCTTATGTGTGCCACCATTTTCTTTTGATTTTCCATTCTTCCCACCTTTCCCATTTTCCATTATTCTTGTTTGGTTTATTTTGATCCTTTATATCTTAATTTTTCCTCCATAATTAGCTTCTAATTGGGTATATATCCTTTGAGAATCCTTTCATAATTTACCTTTTCTTCTTATCTATTACATCCTTTTTCATTATACATTCCCCTTTTCCTATTCCCATCTCTATCCATACTTCTCTTTTGCATTTGTGTGAGTGTCTATGATTTATATCCTTTCTAACCACCTCACTTCTTTCTTCCTTTTTTCCTTATCATCCTTGATCATCATATCTTATTTTCATCTCATTCCATTTCATTATGTTTCTCTATTACTTCACTTATTTCCTTTGCTCTTATCCATTTTCCATTGTCTCTCCCCTATTTCTTCACCACCTCACCACTTTTTAGCACGTCAATCTCTTATAATCACCCATTCATCTTCTTAGACTCTTTTAACAAGTTGATTGACACATACCTTATCTCTTCAGATTCTTATCCATCGATCCTTTGCTTCCCCTCATTTTTTAACCCCTTTCTCATCTTCCATCCCATTCTTCTCTCCAATGCCACCATATGATTTGCTTCATTATTCTTCTCCTTTCCTATCATCATTTATCCTATCCATGATTACTTGGTAATGATACCACTTACTTCTACACTCTCCTATCATCCTTTTTATGTCCTCATTCCACTCTTTTTTCATCTTATTTACTTTTCTTTTGTGTGTTTCCTTATTTTTCATTTTCATTACCAAACTATTCTCTCCTTAGTCTCTTTTGGACCTATTTTCAATTATTTCTTGGCATGTCATATTTCTAATCCTCCCCTTCTCCTTCATGTTGGTTCACCTTCTCTCACATTCCTTTTCAATTCCCCAATCTATCATATTTTTAGTACATTCCTCAAACCCCCATCTTCTACCATTTATTTTTCTTCTCTTTTCTCTATTTCATTTCATTTTTCTCATCTTCCTTGATGACATTCCTTGTGCTTCATGATCCTTTTTTCCTCCTTATCCATGTATATATTCTTGCATCCTTATCCACCTTCATCTTTATTTGTGACCTTACTATCTTATCATTCCTACTTCATCCATATGATAGTCCACCTTAACATCCTCCCTTGTTATATCTCCCTCATTTTCTCCCATTCAACCTCTAGCTCCTCACTCATTATAGTTCAGTCACCATTTTGTATTTCTCCTACGTACATATCCATGTCTACTTCTTTATGTCCTCCACTCTCTTGCTTTAATACAAGAAATCTTATCAGGTTCACTACTTAAAGTGCATCCATTTCTTCCTTAAATGTATTGGTATGTGGTGTATGGGTCTTCTTTTTATACTTTGTCCCTCTCCAACTACTCCTTTAACCCTACCTATCACCTATTTCCCATTTAAACCATTTACACATCTAGAGCTTTTACACTTACTTGACATAATGTGATCAAAACACTTTTTTTTTAATCAATCAAAGCATTTTAATGCAATGCATTCAATATGCTTATGTTCCTTAAGTTGATCTACCCTCAAGTTTGTCCTTACGAGATAAAGATGCACCATGTATTTCTTCTTATCCTCTCATAGTTGGCTCATGTAGATGTATGTCTATTGACTCTTACCTCTCTTCTCACATCTAGATTGTTATCTAATGTAATTTATGTCCTTACAATCATGTATTAAAACTATAATCACATACGATGTTTTTTTGTGTCACTCGATCCTAGAGGGGTTGGTCATATTTTATATAGTTATCAACCTTGCCTCATCTTATCCATTTGTATACACCATATCCTAGGTTATAAATCTTCTTGTTGGTAGGACCCCACCTAATGGAATGCCTAATCATTGGTCCTAATGTATTAGGGTATAGGATGTAGACATGGCCACCTTTTTCAAACCTTAATTATGTAGCTATTGAATAAGGTACAATTTTTTCTCTATCACTCACCATGTTGTTGATTCTTTACCCACTAGAATGGCAAAATCTTCAAAGAAAATCTTTGTAGGCCTTTTTTTCTCTACAACTAATAAAATTCAGCTTATGACATTGATAGCCTTGTGTAGTAGTGACTATGTAGATTATAATAGGCACCCCTCTTATAAAACATAGCTCATAGCAATAGCTACTATCACTTTAATTGCATCCTCACATAATTTCAAAAGCCACACCTCCTCACACATGAGCCTTTCCTTTGTTCTATCAAAGGCATTTTGTGGTAATTGGTATTATGTTTGGTTCTTATGTATCATCTCTTTCATATCTATTGTATTTAATACTCATGTATGTGGGATTATTCTATCAACTTATTATTACTATCCTCAAACCATCCCAACTAACTAACCAACCATTCAATCATGCCCACCTTGATGTTGGCATTTATGAACCAAACTATCCCATATTTTGTGACAACCTTACCTTACTCCTTCTGCTCATACCCACCAACCTTGCCATGTTGGACATTTAAACTTAAAACACCTAATGCATAATCTAAACATTTGTGTTTTTCAAGGGAGTAATTCCTAACTCAGATACCTATGAAAATATTGAGCTTGTCTAAGAGACTAATAGGTGTACCCAACCACATTTGTGGTCCCGTGGTCCTTTGGTTACTTGTCCTTTATAAATGACCTTTATTATTATTAATATTAGAAACCTTAATTTGTGTGATTCTAACTATCAAACTTACTCACATCTATATGCATGTTTGTGTTTCAAATGCCCACCCCTTTTTTCACCAACTTCATGAGTCATGATCAATCATTTATCAAACCCACTCCTAATTCTGCTTTCCCTCATCGATTCCTAGTTTGAGGGAGAACACCTCTTCCCATACTTGGGGTAACTAGAATTCTAATTAGAAATATATTTTTGTTTTGTAGCTTGTTAATTTAGAGTCACACAACAAAATGGGGCAAAATGTAGACACTTAAAAACTACACACAATAAATTCTAGATGTTTGAATGCCTCAAGACCCCCTAGAGACCACTTAAACCTTCTTCACCCTTAACCTAATCCCCCTTAACCAAACCAATCCACTATTCAAAAATTACTATTCAAAAGTACTATTTGAAAACACTATTCCAAGTCATGATTCACCAACACTCTTCATGATGACATGGCATGTCACTATTCATGGTGACATGGTAGGTGACTCAACAATGATATGGTAAGTGACATGGATTAGAAGTGAGGTGGCCTGAAGTGGGACATCATACCCCACTTGGGACCTTGCCAAAGGTGCTTAATGAAATCATTAAGCATCACAAGGACCCCCTTTCAAGGTATGGTGAATTTCTCCTTAAGGGGCTATCATTTAACATCATATTTTGTCTTCATGCATCAAAGTGTGGTCCAAAGTGGATTTCCCACTTGTTTAATGCTTTGGAAAGGATAAATGGGAATTATTTCCACCGATTTTGGACTCATTAGCAAGGTGGGAGACACACCAACCAAGTGGGAGACTCATTAGAAAAATGAGAATCCCACCACCCTTATCCCTTGACTCATTTATGTACCCACATTAGAAATGGTGCCAAAGTTTATAGGACACTTTATTGAGTGCCTGGAAAAAGATAAAAAAGCTTGGTGAAAAGTTTTTTGGGCTCATATGGGTCCATGGACATTATCTCCACTAAATTTGGACATATTAGCAAAATAGAAGGCATATTAGCAAAGTGGAAGGCACACTTTGTGAAGTGGGAATCCCACCATCTTTGTCATTTATGACCACTTACCCACCCATGGAGAAAATGGTGCCAAATTTTCCCTCTCACCACTATTCCACCCTTTATCATCTTTCTTGGCATGAAATGCTATAAATAAGACCCCCCTTTCATCCATGGAGGTCAGATTTTGGTGGAGAAGAATTAATCTTGTAAGTTGGTCACTTATCAAGGAGGTAATTCATATTGGAGTAGAAGATCTTGAACTAGCCAGAGTCTACCAAAATTTCTCCAAATTTCCCCAATAATAGCTTCAGGCCATCTTCAAGCATCTTTAAGCACAAGGTATATTTTTTCAATTTCATAATTTTGGTTTATTCATCTCTTGGCCTTCTCATTTTATTGATCTCTAAACCTCAACCCCTTATCCTTATTATTTTCTTGACATCTGAACCTTTTACCTTGAGACCTCTTCTCTCCTTAACCTCCTTTCAACCATCTACCAACCTTAACCAATTCTTGACCTCTTAACCTCTTGACCTCTGGACCATCTACCATTTACCTTTTTGACCATCTTGACCATTTACCTCTACCATATTAACCATATTGACCATATACTATTCACCATTTACCATCTTGACTATCTACCAATCCCTAAAAAAACCTTATTTTCTTAGTCCTTGTCATAATACAAATCAAAATCACAACTATGACTTGACCCACTTTAGCATAGGTATTGACCCACCTTTTGCTATATCAATCATTTTAGCATAGTTTGTTTATCAATCATATCTTTTATTTAATTTCAATAATATTATGTGAATTAATGAAATCACTTTATCTTTCTATCATTTCTTTTCTTTCATTTATGCAAACAAATCATCTTTTCAACTTGATTGTTTTAAAGAGTGGATTGATAGCTTCCAACGAAGCTCACGCTTCTTGGATATAACTTTAGATAATAAATCTTCTTTACTCCTTATATAATTTTTTGTAAAGTGCTTTCTTATTTCAATTCATTCTTTCCTATCCAAAGAGGAGTTCTCATACTTCATCTGGATCAATGTGCTCACTTCTATCAGGTTCTCATAACCACTACCCTTATTTTTAGTTTTATCTTTTATGTAAAACTAAGAAAAGTGAAAATTAGAGTAAAACACCTTGAGTTGACACTTGTTCTCCCTAAAATTTCATGGTTCATCCCATATCCTCTTCTCATGCACAAGTAACTGAGTATCTTAGTTTGATAAGTGTTCTTTTGACCCTTGGGCTTCTCTCTCTCTCTCTCTCTCTCTCTCTCTCTCTCTCTCTCTCTCTCTCTCTCTCTCTCTCTCTCTCTCTCTCTCTCTCTCTCTCTCTCTCTCTCATGCGCATGCACCCACACACACACACACACACACACACACAAAGAACTAGCCATTTTGGCCATTGTACTTCATGCTCCTCATGAGTATGGTGATATATCCTTGCTCATTTTCATATCATTTGATCAATAAGACTATTGATTTTTACCTGTTCATGATTTTTTATAACTGTGTTTTTATTGGATGATGGATCTTTCTTAGTGAAGACTATGGATTCCTTAGCAATGTTGTCTCATTATTTCACCTTGTTTATAGTTGGAAAGCTTCTTTTTGTATGGAATATGAAGTGTTTTATGAAATTTTAATGATTGAGTGAGTTAGTTTTTTCATTAGTTCCATTAAATGCCTCTTGTCTAGTCCTCCTAACTTTACACATTCATCCATAACCTTATAATGTAACATTGATGTGAGAAGATGTAGATTGGAAAAGTGTTTATTCAATTTATCCTTTGATTTTATGTGTAACATGTTTTTGGTAGAAATTCATCATCTAGTTTGATGTATCACCCCTCTTAGAATAGTTTGTTTTCATTTATTTTTCACCCCTAAAGTTTAGTTGTAGTTATAATCCAAAGTGGTACATCAAGGGAACTATCCACATCTAGAGATTCACCTCATTCTTAGGTTGCCCTCAAGCCTAGAGGTGTTTCCATTATGCCACTTGGATGAGAAGAGCTTTTCCATCTCCTCAAATGGTGAAAATCCAAGTGACAATAGCAATGATAATAAAAAAAAATGTCTCAAGTTATAACATAGCTTGTATTGGAGATTGTTAAATCAATAGGGGTATGCCTAGATAGATGTAACAATGTAATATCATGTGCAATGTATTAAATTAAAATTGAAAAGTATATTTAGTTATTAGTTTTCAAGGAGAGATGGATCATGATGTCTATCATGACATCCAAGATATAAAGATAATGCATGATGTGGATAATGGCATTGAAAATAATGAGAAGCAACCAAGTAACAAGCACACAAGGAAAGAAATAAGAAGAGTGCAAGAGTTGCCAAGGTTTCAAACAAAAAAGGGACATGGGCACATATCATTAAAATAAGGAAATCAAGCATACAAGGTATGTTAAAATTCCACATACACATACAATTGAAAATAATCAAGGTTAGCACAAGGGCCACAAGTACATATAAGAGTACAATCAAAAGACATTGGCAAATGTCCTAAGGCACACACTAGAGATAAAACAAGAACTGAGAAATGCAATCACATGTAGCTATGCAAATAAAGAAATAAAATCATTTAATATACTAGAAATATAATTGTATCTAACTAATCAAAGCAAGAAGTGAAAGTATGCAAAACATGGGGTATAAGACTAGGTAGATGCTAAGAAATACACAAGTGATATATACTAGTTAATGTCGATAGAGTAATCTATGTAATCTAGTAAGTAATGTACATCAACATGATAACTAGAGTGTGTGGTGTAGGAATGACATAAATTGGATGGTGTAGTTATGTAAAATATGCCCCCAATAGATAGATATATCGATGTATGTCTTGAATGTAGAAGTAGGATGCCCCCTCAATGGGTATAGTAAAGCAATCAAGGATCTAGATGTGACTACAAACATTCAAATAAGATCAAGTGAAGCATGGTAATATAGATAAATTGATCAACAATAACATAAAATAGTAAAATGTAAGTCTAGCATGGTAGTAGAAATGTAAAACATGCATAATGCATACAATTGAAATGTTTTTGAGATTTTTATATTTTGTATTATTTTTGGACTTTGAAATGTTATATTATTTTTGGTATTTTTAAATATTTTAATTTTTTAGTATTTTTGAAATATTTGAATGTTTTTGGATTTTTAATATTTATGAAATAAGCTATGTATAATCAATCATAAGGAGACTATGTACAAAAAATTAAAAAGAAGCTATGTACAAGAAATATTGAGAAGAAATGATACTAACTGATGAGTCTCATGAGATACTCCCTATCATGGTGTCATGTATGAAAAAAAATAATCATGCATGATTGTGAAGTGTGAGGGAATGGCTAAAATATGATTATGAATATTCAGATTCATCATTAGTATCTTGGAAATCATAATAACCTGTATTGTTCCACTCATCATTACCATCTTAATTTTAAAATAATGGAATGCTTGTTTTGACTTTTGTTATATCTAGATCTTTTACTTTGATAAATTGTGTGTATGAATGATTTTCCTTACGATTTTTAATAAATACCAAACCTTGGTGATAAACATTATCAATTGCTAGAATAGGAGTAGTGATGCCTTGAGCCTACTTGCCCAACCCTTGACCTTGATAATCAAACTATTGTAGATATTTTGTACCAAACCCATATTGCTTTGAAACCTGAGCCTCATTTTGGAGGGGTAATTTTGAATCTTTTTTGTGATTTACCTATTATTTTGGTGCTATTTCTTGCTCTAATTTTGCTTTTAATCCTTTTGTTGTTCTGAGTTATGCTTTGGTAACCACTTTTGTAGTATATGTAAATTTCATCCTTTGTGAGTGTGTTACTATGTCACTATGGTTTTTTTTATGGATTTACCTTGTATAGGGTCCTCATTATAAATTATCTATTATATATGTTTTTTCAATACCAAATATGAATCTATGTGATGCCCATGCATTTTATGATATGCATAATAATATCTATATTTTATCACTAGATGTAGAGGAGGTAGTTTGATCGACTTTAATTTAATCATTTTCCTTCATACCTCATTGGAACTCTTATTTTATCTTTGAATGATTTTTGAATCACTAGTTGTAGAGATACTTTGTTTTAATGTTTTATTTTTATATGTAACATTGTTTGCAACCAATTGACTAGGTGCAGGTCAATATACATGATTGACACTAGGATGCTTTTGAGGCTTTTGTATTATAATATGATTTTCCAGTGTTGTGATATTTTCATGTAATAGATGATTTTGTGTTGTAATTTTGAAATTAACTTGATTATATTGGTGATTTGATCCCTTAAAGTCTCACAAGTACAAACCCTAGTTGCTTCCAATTGAACATGTAAGCACATTGGTTAAATATGGTTTGAAGAGGCTATAGGCTAAATATATGCATTATGAACAATAGTATAGGCTACCTCACCTTTTGGAGGGATGATAACATGGACCTGGTTGGAAGTAAACTAGCCATCACCCTCTTAGGGGAGAGGTAGAGAAGGAAGATACTCAAAAGTAGCCAAAGAGTTGGATACATCTAGGTATAAACCATGTATATGAAATAAAATGCATGTAATTTATATAACAATATGATTATAAATAACATCCCACATGAGAGATAGCAAACAAGGGATAGAAAACATGAAACTTTACACTAACGCATAAATAATTTTTACTTGTAACATAACATTTCTAACATGTTTAGAAAGAAAGAGTTGAAAATTATTCCACATGAGAGAGAGAGAGAGAGAGAGAGAGAGAGAGAGAGAGAGAGAGAGAGAGAGAGAGAGAGAGAGAGAGAGTATGTAAAAATAATAATGAAACCTTGTATTAGAGAAAAGTAAACATTACTTTGATGGAAAGGGATCTTAAATTTTGTAGAAATTACTTTCTTAATATCATACCATATCATGAAAAGTAAGCAAGAAAGGGAAAGAATGAAACTTTTTATCAACATATGGTAAACTTCATGATTCATATACATGATAGGACCAAATATGAATTCCTTATTATTTTAAAGAAATATTTTGAATGGAGTAAGATCCATTTGTAATTTTTATGTTAAAATTTGTAAGGTGATACCTCAAAAACAAAGGGACCTAGTAAATGAAACTAGGGTTTGAAAGAAATAATTTTTAAAATTACTATGGTAAATTTAAAAATTAAATGGAAATTTCAATTTAAATATGGAGGAAAAATCAAAAAAATAATGGAAAAATACCAAGACCTAATATAGGCAACTAGGATTTGAAAGAAATTATTTTTAAAGTTAATAAGGTGAATTTTAAATAATAAATGTGAATGTTTTATTCAAATATTTAGGAATAATTATAAAAATACTGGAAAAATTATAAAGGTATTTTCCCTAGAGTTTCTAGGGTTTTTGTGCACGAATAAAGTAAGCCAGGTTCACCAAATGATTTAACATTTTTGGGAATATTAGAGTCTTATTCCTAATTTAGTTAAGGGTATGGAATAATAAATCAGTGAATAATATTTCAATAATGATAATACTAATTTGTATAATTTATTGTGCATTTTAAACCTTTCTAAAAATAGTAATAAATAAGGATAAATGCAACTTAACTTAAAACTAGACTGATATAGCTAAGACAAAGGCTAAAATTGGTTGTGTAGAAATGGGACAGTGTTATGAACCTAGATCTAGCTTTCATTTGGTGAAAGGATAAGAACATCAAAAATAGGACACTTCTAGGTCCAATGATATAGTCCACTCCTACTGCTATTGTCCAAACTAGTCACAGAGATCTGAGTTTTCTAGATTTTGTTCATTATCCCTATGTGACTCTACTTATGAAATATTGAGTCTTGAATGTAAACATAACTATTTGTAGAGTTTATTTAATATTGAAACCCTAAACATTCATTTTGATTGATAATACTTTAGAAATAGGGGGGTTAGTGTGTGTAAGATGCACTGAACATGTATCTACACCCCTTGTGCAGGAACGTTGCCTACATACCAATACTCTAAAGAGAGATCAAGTCATATGTAGTTCTCCCATTTGATGTGATTTATGTAATAGTGTAATGAGGATGCAAAAATGTTAAATTGAGAGTGCTTGAAATGGCTAGGGACTAGTATGAGGGTTTGAATATGTTGTGCAGTGTGTTGGGTGATTGTATGTAGAGAATAGGGAAATTTGCCTTAGTGGTTTGTTTGTATTCTTGCCTGATTTATAAGATATGTCCCATCTCTTCTAAATAAACTTTAAATGGGATTTTATAGGGATATATTGGTCATGTGTTAAATGTAGTCACACTAGGCTAACATAAAGAAGAATAGGAATAATATGGAAACAATCATTTGGGCTTAAAATATGATTGGACTAGAGCATTGAAAATGGGACACCCTAGTTTCTGGTGCTATAGTCTAGGTCTAAAAATCTTGTCCTACAGGCTCAAGACCTAGGGGGATAGAATTGGCCTAGGAAATGGAGCTTGGTTGAACTAGAATGATCATCTAGAAGGCTATGGATGATCAATTATAAGCAAAAAGGTGTCTAGAAGGGTCATGAGAGCATGCAAGAAGGTCCTATGGATCGAGTGTCACAAGCCACTCTCAAGATACCAATTTGGACATTTTATATAACTATAAATTGCTTTCAGTAAGTTCTTATTCATTTATTCAGATACTCGATTACCTTGAGGATAATGTTTAGATGAAAACTTGAGAATAGTGTTGTTTTTATATGCTCATTCTATCATTTTTATGGATATTAATGTTGATCCATTGTCACATACCAAAGAGACTAGGGTTATAAATCTAGTGCATATGTTTTCTTTTATAAATTTGATCATTTCTTCTATCCTACATTGTTTGGTGGCTACTACTTCAGTCCAACTAGTGCAATAGTTAGTAGTTATTAGAACATACTTATGGCCTTCTAATGAGTTTTGTTTGGTTACCCCTAAAAAATCCATTCCAAACTAGGCAAAGTGTTTTTCAATCATGATCAGGTGTAAAGGCATTGCTACCTTAGGCTCTTTGGTCTTGAATACCTAGCATGAATGTCATTCTCTCACATGCTTATGAGTATCTTTGAAGATGGTAGGCCAATAAAATATAACCCTAAGGATCTTGTGAGTTATTGTTTTTATAGATGGATGCCCACTTCCTAACTTCTCATGGAAAGTGCTCATTACCTCAATATATTCTTTCTTGGAAACACATCTTAGGTATACACCTTCAAAGTTATTATAATACAAGACTCTATTTTTGATGAGGTAGTGAGCTTCCTTGAGCCTTAGAGCTCTCTTTTTCTTCTTGGTTAGCCCAACATGATAACTTCCATTCATTAGTAAATGAATGATTGGATCATATCAGTCATTAGATTGCAAATTATGTTGATAAATCTACATGATACTTAGCTTGGGGTTGGTATTGGCAATAATTTGAATCAGACCTAGACACCTTACCAATTTTCTAGTTTTCATCTCTATGTTATATTCTTGAATAACATACATCCACTTACCTCTTCTCTCTCCAAGATTACATTGGCTTACCACTAACTTAGTAGCTAGGTCTAGTAGAATGGCATGCACTTTATTCCTAAGAATGTAGTGCCGAAATTTCTTGAGAACTTTAACTAATGAAAAGGCTTGTTTATCAATTAAAGGATAATTTAAATCAGCATTTTTAAAATTAGTACTCATAAAATTAATTACTTGGTTAGATATTTCTATTTGTTGAGTTAAAACAACAACAATAGTGTGATCAAAGGAGAAAGAGTAGAGGTAAAAATCCTTTGAAAAGTTAGGACTTATTAATCTTAGAGCTTGATTGATTGCACTTTTGATGTTTTCAAAGTCCCTCTTGAAACCTTCATTCCATGAGAATTTAGTATCCCTCTTCATCATATCATTCAATAGCTTGATAATTTTTTCAAAGCTAGAAATGAAATTCCCCACAAAATTTAATTTACCGAAAAATAATTTTGATTCTTTTTTACTAGTGGGAGTCTCTATCTTTGATATAGCTTCCATTCTTTCAGGATCTATGAAAATTTCATCTTTAGTGATAACATGGCCTAACATTTTACCTTTAGTAACACAAAAAATTTCTCTTATTTGGGTTAAGGGATATCCCATACCTTCTACACCTTTAAAATACCTGTTGTAAATGCATGAAATTGTCCTCCCTATTTTTAGAGAAAATAGCTAGATCATCCATGTAAATTATGATACACTTACCAATTAAGCCTTATAATGCATGGTCTATGTCCCTTTAAAAGGTGGATCCAATGTTAATCAGTCCAAAACACATTCTCTTGTATGCAAAGGTACCCCACTTAGTTGTGAATGTTGTCTTAATTCTATCTTCCTTATCTACCAGCACATGATTGTATCTTGAAAATCCATCAAGAAAAGACATCATGGCTAAACTAGAAACATTTTGTATTACTTGATCAAGAGAGGGGAGAGGATAATTATCCTTTTCAAATGCTTTATTTGGATTTCTAAAGTTAATACATAGTCTAATTTCACCATTATTTATCCTAACTAGAACCAAATTAGCCACTCAAGTACAATACCTAATGGGAAATATAATTTTGGCATGTAATAATCTCTTGACCTCTTTGAAGATCATGGGTTCTAAGACATGATTTACTAGTCTTTATTTATGCATAAAAGGTTTGCAATTTTATTTGAGAGGTATGGTATGGGTGATGAATCTTGGGTCAAATATCTTCAATTCATCATAAGACCATGCTATGAAATCTTTGTATTTTTTCAACAACTCTTTGGCTCTCTTATTTTCAACATTAATTCAGGTTTTTCTAATGTTAACCAACTGAGGTTAATCTTGAGGTCCAAGATCAATTGCATTGTAATCCTTTCCACTAATCTTAGGAATATTAGAAGCTTAAAATAGCTTATCTTCATCAAACAACCTTTCCAAGGCAATCATCCCTTTGGGGAATTTATTTTCATTCAACTAAATGACTTTGCCATCAAACTTGCCTTCTCTAAATGCATTTTCATTAGCTTCATCAATGATCTGAGCCTCAAATTCTTCTAAAATAGTCATGAAGTTCAAGATTTGTTGGTCATCACTAAATACCTATAGATGGTTCATATTGTCTGGGACAAAAGGGTAAGGTATCAAATATATGATAAAGTTTAGTGAAGTTTGGTCAAGCATGAGACTAACTTTAATAGATGCCAGCTCATCAAAAAAATTATTTTCCTCCCTAGGGATAGAAATAATATTGAAGGCATCAAAATATTCCACTATATCCCAAACTCTAAAATTATACCTCTTAAAGTATGATAGTTTGCACTGATACTTGATTCTTACTTGATTTATTACTACTTTTGAATCGCCATAAACTAGTAGTTATTTGACTTTGTTTTTGATGGTAAATTATAGACCTAAGATGAGGGCCTCATATTCTTCAAGGTTATTGGTGTAAGGAAATTTATGTCTATAAGAAGCATGATAATTATTACCAATAGGGTTAGTTAGAACACTACCTATTGTTGTGTAGACTAATTACCCAATAAATACAAGATTCTTAAGTTTGATTAACATAATTATCAACATAGGGTTCATATGATTTTTAAGGATGTCAGCACTATATATGCATTATTGATTCATAAATCATCTTACTTTTCTAGTTTTAGTACAATGAATATATGTAAAATTCACTAGACATATATACTATGAAATTATTATGATAGAACTACATAATTACTTCACACTTATGAGTCACACATGCATCACACTTATATAATCAAACTAATTAAAATCAACTTACAAAAGACACCTAAAGATAAAGAGATTTAGGATCTTCACTACAAATATTTCTGAGGGGACCTTCCTCATTAAAAACTGAGTTCCAATCCTTCTCTAAGAGAATTCACAAACTTCTCACAAAATCAATCTTCTCATTAGTCAATTCTATAGAAATTAAAAATAATAAGTTACAATATTCAAAGTGTAATGATAAATTTATAATACTTCTACTATTAGCTATTCAAATTAACTATGAATCTTATCTAAGTTCTGCTATTAAATATAGAAGGTAGTTTAATAACTCTTAACCAAAAACACCAAACTAGGAAAATTAAAAATACTCAGAAACTACCCCAATCAACCTTCATGTGGTTAGTAACTGAAGTTAATTTTTTTAGGTTTGACTGGGTTAGAGACAAGCTATACTATTTTGTTGTTTTATTTATTTTTGTCTTTTTCTCATCTTTAGCAGAACATCCAATATTTCCTTGCATGTAGGGAATTTGTACAACAACTATGATTCTTACCAATCATCCAGTCAGTTCCCAAGACAACTTGATGTCTTTATGATCTCCTCAATATTAACTTTCATTTGCATAGTGGTTGTAGGCAACTTGTAAGTGAAGCCTATAGGTGTTATAGCCATTCTAAAATGGCTACAAGTAACCTGTAGGTGAAGCCTAAAATTTATACAAGCACTTTGTAGTGGCTATGGGAAACCTATAGGTGAAGCCTAAAGTTGGTACAAACACTCTGTAGTGTCTATGGGCGAACTATAGGTGAAGCCTATAATTGTTACGAGCAACCTATAGTAGTTATGGCTTAGAAAGATTCTACATCCTTTCATGACCCTTCAAATGTTTGTTAGATAAAGTCATTATAATTTAATCAAGGAAAAATCATCAATAATTCATAGCATAACTTATTTATATCAATGTACATACAAAATCATAACTTCATTCATTCATTTGAATAAGTGACAAATAGGTAATGATTTACATGTATAAACACATATATTAAGCATAGATTACTCTATAAAATTAAGAAATTGGTGGCCTCATCACTCCCCCATAATTAGCCTCTTTCTCAACCTTGAGCAATCCTTTATTGCATTCTAAAACCATAAAATTTTCTAAAGTCTAGGGGTTCAGGATAGCCTGACCCTTAAAAGATGTCAAAACCTTTAGCATTCTCAATGTGTTCCCATATTTTCTTTTCTACCTCTCTATTAGCTAGAACATTTCATTTCTAGTCAAGAATTTGGAACTAGAATATAGGGGGTTGAAACATCAATCTCAATCATTGTACTCTACATTTCTTGACAAGTTCAATATACAAGTATACTCTATGGATGGCCTCCTTAAGGTTTTAAGGGGAGTACAATTCCTTTATTTTCAAGGCATCTAAGAGTTTTACCCATTTGTCAGAGTATGTAACAAATTTTTTCTAGCCATCTCCTTCCATAAGACTCAAATAGTGATTCTAGACTTCTACCTAATATTTGGTAACCCATTTTTGTGGAGTGTCTATGTTCATAAAGGAGATCCATTCATTTATTATAGCATCTGGATCTATTGATTCACTCCTGATCATCAAGTTAGCTTATTTTTATTTTGCTTGATATTATTTCATTTTTTCCCTTCTTATTTTATTTAGGACATATGAAGAAAATGCCTTTATTAGGACATACCCCAAATAAATGTTTGGATTCCATTCTCTATCATTGGGTAAAACATATTGGTGGATGTATAACTTACTTAGCTAAGCTTGGAGGTTAGGATTAGCATGTCTATATTCTTTAAAGAAAGATTTTGGGTCATAAACCATGTAATATTGATCATTATAAATCCAATCATACCTAAATTTAAGCCATTTCTCTTCCAGGTACATAGCATACACCCTATAAGGGGGTATATAATCCATCAATAGTTTAATAGTTTCATGTAATTTTCCAATCTTTTCCTTCAGATATCTGATCCTAAATTTAGCAAATTCTAATTTTTATTGTAATTGATCATGATGTTCTTTTGATTCAACATATCCCTTGAATATCTACATCAATTAATTGTGGTAGGATTCATTATTAATAAATTTTTCCTTAAGAAAAATTAAAATATCATCATTCTCCACTAGAGTGGTGGCTGAGAAATCCACATCAATAACCTCTTATATTATAGGTGTTGGTGTAGTGGGCAATGGAGGAGTAAATCTATGACAAAAGGGTACCAAAAGTAGAGCATAATCTACTATAGGTGCTTCTATGGTCAAGGTAAATGAGGATGTTATAGGTTCCTTCAATCCCTTTTCTCTATCCATAGAAGGCTCTACAAAATCTATTTCCCCCATAAGTGTTTCAATTCCTCTCTTTCCTTTCAATTCTACTATCTCATTTCTCAATCTATATATTTCCTTCAAAGCTTGTTCCAATGTCTGGAAATCCTGAGTATGAGGGAGTATTTATTGTTTTTCTCCTTTCTCAATAGTTTCTTATTCACCAATTCCTCTTCTATATACCCAATGTTTCTAAGGAGATAAATGTCCTCCTCAATGAATCTAGATGGTGGAGGTGACTATTCTTCTTCTTCTTCCTCCTTAGCAAATTCCTCATCAGTATTCCATTTTTCTATTTCAAACCCATTAGGGGTCTTCCTCACTCTAGGGTCCTTCTTTAGTTTTTCGTCATCACTAATATCTATGGTTAGGGAAGATATAGTGGTCTTTTGTTTCTTCATTCTTTGAGATCTCCTAGGATGAGGTCTCATTTTTTTACCATGGGTTTCTTCCTTTTGGTTTTCATTTTTTTTAGGAGGGGTGACTGATGGAATTTTTTTTTGTATAGTAGTTGATAGGGGAAATCATTCTTGTCTAAAAGGAGATAATGTGGAGGAATCAGTCTAATGTGAGGAAATAGTGGGAGGAGGGATATACTATTGTGGGCTTTCCTCCTCTATGTCAGAAGGAAGTAGGACTAGTTTCCTTCTCTTTTTTCTTACCCATAGTAGTCTCAAATGAACCCATAGTAGATATGGCTTGGCCAATAGCAATAGTAACCATAACATCTTATTGTACAACTTGTTGGGCTTGGTTCTTAGGGAATTCTTTCTTATCAATGCCTTCTTTTTGCTAAGGATCATTATTTTCTAGGGCCGAAAATTGTTCCCAACTTAGGTCAGGTCAAATAGAGTTTATTCCTTTTTTAGTTATTATCCATATTAGGCAGTGATGGGATACGACTATTCCAATACCATTTTGATATTCTTTGGACATCCTTTTCAAAATATTCCATAAGAAATTTGGAACATTAATGACTCTGTTATGCCTTAAGTGATTTATAAACTTAAAATGAAGAGTGTAAATGAGAGAATACCTTCCCTCATAGGTCATTTACTTGATGATGTATGATTCTATCTATCTCCATACTTTAGGTAAGCTAAATCTCTCCACACCTCCTTTCTTTAATACCAATCTTTCATTTGCCTAGTAAAATTATTGTCTAGTTTCTTGGCCATTGGGTTTATCTTGCCACTTTCCTCCCATACTTGGCAGTTTAGTTACTTGGATCACCAAGTCATTAGTGATTGGGAATGTGATGCCATGTATAGTGTCTTGGTTTCTATCAAAGGAACCTAAAAATAATCTATCAAGAGGCTCTGAGAAATGTTGTAACTTCTCAAAATAAATGATCCTACCAGCTCTACGGAAGACATCCCAACTGGCTTGATCTCCCTGAAGTTGCCTATAATTTGTGGGTTCTCTCCTCACAACTGGCCCTCCTATTTTATCTTCTCTATCAGTATTTTCAACCAATAAATAGAAACACACTCTATTTGGACTATGTAAATCTATCTGTAGTAAAGCAAGGTTTTGTTCAACAATGGCAGATGTGAGGTCGTAGGTTGCAAGGTTTTGTTCAACAATGGTAGATGTGAGGTTACATGTTATAGGTTTTTGTTCAAGAATGGTAGATGTGAGGTTGTAAGTTGTAATTTATTATGTCTAATTTCCATATGTAGGGTTCCCATAGTGTATGGGGTTTTAACCCGTAGCATCCTCCCCCCATTTGAGCTATCATGTGTCCTCAAGTGACATGGAGTGAATAGGAAGGAAGGGATAAGATTGGTCATTATTAGGAGTATAATTGTGGGTTTAGAGGTGATGTGATGGACATGAAATGAATGACATAATTCATGATTTGATATTCTTATTATTATTATATGTGTTATATTAAAATAGTGAAGACTTTTTCAATAATTAAAGATATGATGTACCTATTTATTAATGGTGTTCTTGAGGTGACATCAAGGAGTCACACGTGTGTTAGCATGTAAGTGTTTAAATGTAATTGAATGATGGGATGAAATGATTGGGATGGAAATTTTAACTGGACTGAAGTGGACCCATTGTGGAGTGATTAGGAGATCATCGATGGCTATGTGTTGATGATGCACATAGCTCACATGCATATGATGTATGATAGCTTGTATGGAATAGGGACAAAGGTTAAAGACTTAGATGAGAGATGATTTATTTCCTATCACAAGGTGATTATTTAAAATATAGGTGATCTAAGTGATGGGCTAGATGATCCTAAAAGTAGGTAGTTGAGGGTGTTATTGCTTAGTGACCTTCCTTTACATGAACTAGTAGATAAATGTCTTGATACTACTTATGCCATGCAAGTTATTTACCTAGTAGACTTTGCTGTAGTAATCAATAGGGTCTTAAAACATGGGAATTGTGTTCCAAATAAATCTAAGATCTCACTGGCCAATATAGTGAAATGATCTCTGTGACATGACCAAAAACTAAAAATGAATCATGGGTGTCCTTGTAGGCATAAATTCTATTCTAAAACACTTCCAAATGGAGAGGGAAGGTGTATTCTTTATTATAGATCTATAGCTTGGTATTCATGGGTGGTTATAAGTAATAGATGTGACATTTGATACTTCAATCCTTCTTCATTCATCCACAATATTATTTGATGACTTTCATATGTGCCCAAAAGCCAATAGCCAAGCCATAGGTGAGAGTTGTAGGAGGATTTATCCTACATGCTTTGTAGAAAGGTGAGAATGGGCATGAAGAGGTACCTATAATAGCTATAGGGGAAGCTCATAATAAGTTAAAAAGTGATGCCAAACTCTGTAGAAGGTGACCATAGTAGCTATAGAATTTTCCAAAGCAACTAGAGTGAAACCTTCAGTGGCAAAAGTCCCTGTAGCAACTATAGAAAACCTATGGTGACATGAATAGTTGTGTTCTGAATGATTGTCATTTATTTGCTTTATTTATCACTTCTTTTTTTGTTTTTTACCCCTAAATAGCTAGCAAGTTGGTTTTTTATTTAGGTCCATCTTATAGATCTGAGCAGCCATCAGGCTAGTTTTGTACCCAAAAGCTACCAACAATGCCTAAAAAATGGGTTTTCATTGTTGGTTTTTTTGTAGTAAAATATTTATTCAGGGTCCTTACCAAGTCATCTAGAAGGATGATTGGTCAAGGACTAGGTGAAGGCCTCATTTGACATACCAAAGGAGGACAAGGATGTCTTACTCTCCTTCTTCATTTGAGTGTGGATTGGTGCTCCCTTTATCTGGTGAGACAATATGCCTATCTAGTACATAATTGTATCAATCTTGTAATTGATGGAATATGTGACTGATACACTCTTCTTGAGTGAGTGTCTTTTTTTATAACTTAAGTATATGGTTATTGACCATTAGATAGAATTTTACTGGATTAATGGTTTGGATTTATACTGTGCCATTATCATAAACATGCTCAATCTCAAAAGGACCAAGCTATCTAGTCTGGAGTTTGCCCTTATGATCCATGTATTTTGAGTTAAAAAAAGGGCCCAATCTCCTGTATTAAACTACCTAGTCTTAATGTACCTATCATGACATCTAATCTATTTCTTATATACAAGATCTATTTTTTGTAATGTTTGTTGTCTATATTCATCTAAGGCATTCAAATGTATAAGCCTTTCTTTTGGGGCTTTAGATATATCCATCCCAAATTTTAGTGTTTTCCATAAAGTCTTGTGTTCAAATTCAATTAGCAATACAAGTTTCTTTCCATATACCAAATCATATGGTGTGAATCCTATAATGGTCTTCCATGTGATTCAATAAGACCACATAGCTTTATGAAGCCTAGGCTCCCAATCCTTATGAGATAGACTAACAGTCTTTGTCAAAATATTTTCTAACTCCTTATTGGTGACATCCACCTACCCATTGGACTATGGATGATATGGAGTTGATTTCTTATGCCTGATCTCATATTGTTGGATTAAGGAAGTAATTAAATTAGTAGTGATTTGGGGTCCTTGATTAGTGATTATTTCTCACCGTACATCATATTTGGTGAATATTTATTCATAGAGGAAAGTTTCTACCTTGTCATCCTTGGCATGTGTAAGATCCTTTAATTCCACACATTTAGTGACATAATTAGTATAGACAAGGATGTACTCTTTGTTTTTTAATTTTAAATCAAAAAGTCTTACAAAGTCTAGACCCCACTTTTCAAATGGTTCAAGTACCATCTAGGTCTATAAAAGCATTTCATCTGAATGTGTGAGTCTCCCCATATGATGACATCTATCACAATGAGTAGTATATCTTATTGCATCTTTATGGAGTGAGGGCTAATAGTATCTTGTATTCAAAATTATGACTATTGTACACTTGGCTACAAAGTGGTCATCACAGGGTTCATCATGATAGGCTTTCAGGATATCTAAAAATTCATCTTCTTTGAGACATCTTATTAGGACGGAGTCAGGCCTACTATAAAAAATAAATCTAGACAATCATGAATATTTGGCACTTTTATGAATCAAATCTCTCTTTTATTTAGAGAGGAAGTGTTGTGAAAGTAGCCCTATTACAATGTAGTCAACAATACCAACATACCAAGGTGTGGTAAAGGTGAGAGAGAACATGTGCTCATCTATAAATGATTCATCCATAATGATATGTTCTTCAAAGGTTTGAAGGCATGATAAAAATTCAACTACCACATTATTTCGATCAAGCTTATCTACAATGGTGATATCAAATTCTTGTAATAAGAGAAGCCATCTTATCACTACAGCTAAAATTGCTGGTTTGTTCATAAGGTACTGAATGGTTGCATGTCTAATGTGAACAAAGACCTGATACCTTTTGATGTAGTGATAGAATGATATCATAAACTACCACCAAGATTTTTTTTTAATAACTGTCAAATTTAATTCTACCACTTGTAAGATTTTTCTTACAAAATAGATGGCATAATTGAGTACTTATTTTTGGTTGACATATCTCCTAGGGTAGTATCTGAAGCATCTATGTGGATGTGGAAGGGAAGATTCCAATCATGACCATGTATAATAGAGGTGTGATCAATAATTCCTTTAATTTTTTAAAGGTTGTATCACAGGCAGGAGTCTAGATAAATTCAAAATCTTTAGTTAGAAGGGTGAAAAATGGTGATACTACTTTACTTAAATTATTGATGAATCTCCTGTAGTATCTAGCATGTCCTAAAAAAACACCAACATCTTTCTATTCTGAAGAACAAGTAGGTTTTTTATGATGCTAATTTTTTTAGGGTCAACATTAATTCCTTCAGGAGATACATGGTGGCCTAAGACAATACCTTCTATCATAAGAATGTAGCATTTATTATGGTTGAGAGATAGATGGTGCTCTTGATATTGTTACAACACTTTTTCTAGGTTTTTGAGAGACTCATCAAATGTTTTTCCATAGATAGTGAAGTCATCGATATAGATTTCTACACATTCATTGGCCATATCTACAAAGATACTCAAGATAGCCCTTTGGAATGTTTCAGGAGTGTTACATAGCCCAAAGGGTAATATAACATAAGCATAAGTACCCTAGGGACAAGTAAAGGTGGTCTTTTCTTAATCCTTAGGATCAATTCTAATCTAGTTGTAACCACTAAAGCTATCCAAAAAGGCAAACTATTTCTTCCTGGCTAATGTGTCCAATACTTGATCAATAAAGGGTATAAGAAAGTGATCCTTTTTAGTTATTGTGTTGAGTTACTTTTAATCTATGCATACACATCATTCTCAATTTTTATTTGGTATAATTACCAATGGTGAAACACATTCACTATCTGAGATGGGATATATAAATCTAGCAGTCAAGAGTATTTTGTAATTCCACTTTGACTATTTTTTGAAGAGCAAGATTCATCTTATGTTTTGGCTATCTAATTGATTGGCACTCTTCTTTGATGTAGATATTATGTGTGTATGTTTCTAGGTTGATTCCTTGCATATCCTCATAATCCCATGCAAAATCATGTTGTTTTGCATGCAACATGTTAACTAGGCACTTTTCCTCATTTAACTCCAACTTGTTATTAATAAGCAATGTTTTTCTTGTAGAGATTTCAATTTTTTATGAGAGTGCTTTCATTATTTCCATATTGCTAATGGATCTAGTTTGGCTACAGTTATGAGGTAGTAACTAGTGGAATATTTTCTATATAGATACATTAGAATTATCTAATTCTCAGAAGCTGTAAAATGGGCAATCAACACATTACAAGTGGTTGAGATCTGTAGAAGGAGTTTGATAATTATACTAAATAAAATTAGAGAGAATGGTATCCTCCTCCTAAATAGATAATGTACATGCATGGTCTATGGTGAATATAGAAATCAAGGAAGGCTGCTTTACTTCATCTTCTTCAGCCCATAATGAATGCTCAGGTGTAAAAACCAATTGTGCTAGGGGATAAATGGCCAAATTCCTAGTGTGGTTTCCATTGGATATCATCATGTTACTCAATCTACAACTGACGAAGGCATCAACAGTGGCAAGCCAAGGTGATCCTAAGATAAGAGGATATCCACCCAAATTAGACATAGGCTATAGCATAATAAAATATGTAGGATACTCACAAGAATATATAATAATGATAAGATCTCAAATGATTCCTTTTGGTTTGACTATAGACTTATAAGCCATTTGTAGCATTATAGATGTCAGACGAATATTATTCAACTTTAATTTGTGCATAGTTTTGGTTGTCATTATATTTATTTCAGCCCCTAGGTCTATCAATGTGTTGGATAACTTCTAGTCATGGATCTAGACTGTTACTATCGGGCATCCTAGATCTGAATATTTCTTTGATAGGGTGTTCCCACCACGATTTCTGCTAGTTAGCTAATCACATGCATAGTATTGAGATCTTTTTTCTTCTTTCTTGGTTTTCATAGATAGATTTCTCTAATAACTTTGGAATATATGGGTACATCCTTGAAGGCTTGGAATATAGGGATTTTAACACAAAGATTCTTGAGCTATCTCATGAAATCAACCTCAGGTTCAATTATATGGCATTGAAGTCTATGACATTCTAGAAATGGTGGGGTTGTTTCATCAACATCTTTATTTGCTGGTTTAGAGAGTTTTTGAGGTGATGGAGGTGCATTATCATGTTTTTCTAGGGTTTTATGATCTAACTCCCTTATTATGGGTGGTGCTAGGGGTGGCAGAAATTTTCTTGAATGGAGGTGAACTTCATTGATGTTCATTGTGTATGTTAAGTACTAAACATGCTCAATACTGAATGTGGATTGCATCAACTTATTTGTAAGATTCTATATAGATTAGATAGGTAGATAGTTTGGCTTGGGTACAACTTATGTATTGGGAATAAGAGTAGGAGGTTGGTTTTACTATTATGGAGATAATCCTCCTAGAGGTCTTCCCCATGGCTCGTTAGGTCTATAGGGCTATTGCCACTAGTTTGTGAAGGGTGGGCCTAGGGGTGGTTACCAAGATTGCATCTAAGATGGGGATAAATTTTATGGAGGCTACCAAGTGTTGGTGGGGTAGCTTGCTTAAGGTGGTTACCATATATAATTAGGAGGTCTAATGTTCATCCAATTAGGAGTAGTATTTGCAAACTATGAATTAAAGGAGGTAAAATTTACAAAAGGTGGATTTTGTCCTATACCTTGATAAGATGGTCATTGAAGCCATGGCCTTCCTTGTACAACATAAAAAACTTGGTCACTATCTCCTCTTATAGTGTGTAACTCTACTATTTTTGGTTTTTCAGCTATGATGTGATCTACTTTAGCCTGAACCTCATGACATCTACAATCAGCCTTTTTCTTCTTATAGTCTAGATAGTA
>JARHVA010007100.1:427500-510000 GCA_037957365.1 Torreya grandis
CCTATTAGGAGAATTGGAAGTATCAACACTAGGCTTAAAATTACTCCCCTTTAGAATATCTAGATTATTATTTGAAGTGGTATCTGAAGGGGTACCAAACTTGTTTAGAGGAGCAGAAGTAGTTAAAGGCTACTTCTATTCTCTATTCCTTAGAGGATATGTCTTATTTAAGAACTGATGGAAGGCATGAACTTTTTCAAGAACATCATCAAGTTCATTGTCTTTTAGAAAGGGGAAATCAAACGTTTACACCATGAAGGTTTGGTTAGTAGGCTTGGATCTTGAGGTACTTGCACCATTTTATTTGTTAATCACTACCTCAAAAGTGTCCAACTCTTTTTGAAATGCTTCAAAAGCTTTACAGAATTTAATGCAATCAATCTCACCATGCTTACTAGTACAATGGACCTTATAATAATTATGCAAAATAATATGAAAAAGATTAATATCCATAGATCTATTTTCAGAAGATGGTTCACTATTCTTATTGTTGTGAAAACTATCATTATTAAACCTATTATTGGGTCTATTGAACCTTTGGAAAGAGAAGTTTCTACTAGAATTTTCTTCAATATTACCAACTTGTTTTTGTAGGTAAAGGAAGTCAATGCTCAATTTTTGGACCATTTTCAAAATGGACTCATTCTCACTTTTACAAGTTTCTAAATTATGAACTTGGTTTTTATTGGTACTAATGGCTAGTACTAAGGCCCTTTGATCATTTGAATTAGATCCATTGGTAGTATGGTGATTGAATAACCCCAAATTCTTGTTAGGAGCAACATATCTTAGAGGCAATTGGTTCAAATTTGGGAGCTGGTTGAGAGCAGGCACGTTCTAGTTATTATTAGGAAATACATTCAAGTTAGTTCTTATCATTAGGAAGGACATTCAATATTAGCATATGTAGGTTGCATTTGGTCATTAATGATTATAACCTCAACATAATCTAAAGCTAGTGAGTTCATTGGATCCATAACCCTCTTTATGAATACTGAGATCATGAGATCAAGAACATCTTTATAAATTTACAAGGCCAATGCCTGATTAGGTTTATAAGGATCAATGGTTCTATTGTATATCTTTTGGAACCCATCATTGAAATCTCTTATAGGTTAATTCACATAACTTTTTAGGGTAATAAATTGTTGGTATAGGACATAGAGGATTATTATTTTGCCAAACTAGTTAATGAAGATGTTGAACTCATTCTAGGTGGATATGCTATCGTCATGCAGATTAAAGAACCACACATATGAAACATATTTAAATTTAAAAGGGAACAAACTACATGCTACATACTCATGATTTATATTTAATAATCTTAATGCAATATTAAATGATTTAACATGTTCTTCTACTATTATAATACCACTAGGACTAAAATTTGGCAAATACTTTTTAAGATTGTGAGGAAGGTCATGAATTTCACCTTGTACATTGATAGGAGATCTTCCTAACTAGGCCATACCTTGATGAAGACTAAATATAGGATTACCTTGGAGTGGTGAGTTGGGAAAGACATTAAACACTTTCATCTACCTTTATCCCATCCGGTTCTCATATGGATTTCCAACTCATGTAGAAACTCTCTTGTCTTAGAGTGTGACCTTATCCAGATTCTTGGTAGTTATAGATTGAGAACTTTGGATCCTAGTTGAGATACGATGTGTCAAACCATCCTTTACAAATAACATGACTCAAATTTACACATTAAGCTAATTTTGCAAAGATATATGTAGAAAATAACAAAGGGCATCAACTTTAACTAAATTAGCTAAAAAAGTGTCCGACTACACAAATATGGTCTATATCTATAACTCTACGCTCAAATAAACTTAGATATGTAAAATATCTACCAACATTTGATCAAAACAAGATATTCTAACCTCAAATATTATTGATTCTTGGATTTTAAGCCATCTTTACCAAAACTAAGCACTTAACCTCAAAAAACTTTGATATTTATCTAACATAATCATAAATATGGGTAAAATACCACAAAGATCAATGATCTTTACACTTTTGATCAAATAATTACACAAATGTGCAAAGATAACACCAACCTTTGATCAAAACACACTAAGACTAGTAAAGATTCAACAAAATTAGAAAGAGCCCTCCTTCTAGTCCTAGTGGAGCTCATCCTGTTGATGCCCCTAAGTGTATGATATGTACTCTAAGTGTTTATAGAATACTTATCATTTTAGAATTCTAAGAATTTCGAGCATGATTAGTAGTTTTTAGTAATCTAGTTACCTATGGTGAAATAGAGGTAGAGCAAATTAAATTGTTTCACAAATTTATATTGATTGGTGGTTGGGACACACCGTGGTCCTTAATATATGCAAATTTTGAAGAATATATGTTGATGTTAATGAGTTATGATCAAATTTTCACATTAAAACTAAACTAAGTGAATATTTACAATGGGATATAAACTAAGGTGATTTGGTCAAAAAAAGAAGCAAAGGGAAGGGTAGGGTAGAAAGAAAGTATGTGATTGTTGATCTTTGCCTCAAATATCATGATAGGGTTTTACTTTCAACTGAATATGCATTTAACCAACATATAAGGAAAGTATTGGATGCTCAAATCTCACCATAAATTAGTTGAATACCTAAAGAAGCATGAAAGAATATAAGTATGAACTAACTTTTCCTTGAAGGTTTACTACTACATTAAAATAGAAATCACACATTCTAATGTAGAGCAAATAAAATGAAGCAAAGTCTAAGAACATTAAACTAATCTAGTATCAACACAAATTTTCAACCCTGTATCAAAGATGTACATTTAAAACTCATAGAAACCATTCAAATTTAAGGATTAGAATAAGCAATTGAGAGAGAAGCCATGTAACAATTGATACAAACAAATTTGGACAAACTTTTTAGTATTCCTTACTTATATTAATTGCTCAAATTTATACAAGTTTTATCTCAAAAATCCCACCCTTTACAGAATGGTAATACTACCTTTTATAGAAGATTAAAGTAGTATACCAGTTAGCCATAAGATTATAAAATATATAAAAGATAAGGATAGTTATCCTTTTTACAAAGTTCTAGAGTATATTTCCTTTTCCAAAGTGGACTGAACTATAGGAAAATATGCTAACAAGCTAGCATATGCCTTTCTAAAAGAATATTCCACTTTCAAATATTAATTTATGTGGAATGGAATATCATTAATTATTTGGTAGGCCCTAGGTGAAGGGATCCCCTATTGTTCCTAAAGAATCTTCATGGCTCTTTGATGTTATTCATTAACTAGCCCTAAATCGATAGATTGATTTAAGAGACAATCATCTTCTCGATCATCCAAGTCATCAAAATACCTATCATTTTTTTTCATGGCCTCCTTGATGCTCCTGGATTCAAAAATCTTCTCCTCAACAGTAAAGATCATGCCTATGACTCAGTTATTTTCACCTCCAAATTGGACATGACTCTTTTTCCTCACTTCTCTCATTATAAAAGTGGCTATATACTTGTACTTTTCATCGTCAATGATACTTAGGGAACTAGATTTTGTAGGGTTGGCCAGCATGGTGCAAAGGATTCATTTGATTCTAGTTATCAACTCTTCATTATCCCTCAGGATTCTCTCTAAGCTCTTTGACCAAGTACTCAAACTTTGGATCTTATCCAAAACTATCCCCAAAATTGAATTTAAGTGGGCTAAGATAATGTTTTTGAAGCTAAAAATCTCACCCTCAATTAGTACGTTTATAAGCTCCTTTATTTTGTCTTTTGAATCCTACCATTGGGATATCAATCCTTTGTCTATTGTATTTTATTGGGTTAATACATCTTTCCTCAACTTCATTAACTTTAATGAGTTGAACATGTCATTGAAGGATGCTTCAAACATATTTATCATTGCCTCTAGGACTGATAGGATGGCTTGTTTCTCCATATTTTCCTTTTGTTGTTTTAGGTTTTCTATCATCTTCATACCTCTAATACCTACTTTGATCTAAGTTGAATGAGCATCAACTAGTCCTTCAATGTCCTCATCATGAATTGGATGCTCATTAGGCCCTTGACCTCCAATGGGAATTAAACCAATAAATGGTTCAACCTTCTAAAACGTGAAATCCTCACTTCCAACCATGGTCTTCTTGGTGGTTTCCCTTTTTAATCTTGCTATTTTTTGATTGAACTGCACACTAACTGGTGACTCTATGACTTTTAGAGGTTCAAGGATCTCCATTTGTGTTCTAATTGAGTCTCATAGAGTGTTCATCTATGTATCCATTGATCTTCCATAGGCAATTATTATTCTCTCTTCCTCTTCTTTCATGAAAGCTAATATCCATGGCTTAACTTCATCATGAACATCAATGTGGACTATTTGGGTCATGGCCAATGAATGATGCAATGTTGGGATATTTTGCATTTTCCCATAAATAAACCATTCATGGATGATTGACTCATGAATTGGATATTCATCACTAAACATGTTGGATTCACTCATAGCATGAGTGAGAGTCACTTTAGGCTTCTTCTTACTAGCTATAACTAATACCAGTTCAACCTTTCTCTCATGTAGGGATGTAACTAGAACCAATTCCAAAGAAACCTCCTTCTCCTCATCTTGTTTTGCTTCCTTATCTTGGGCTTGGGGTTTCTCAACTTTTTCTTCTTCTTCTTCTTCTTCTTCTTCTTCTTCTTCTTATTCTTCATTTGACCCATATACCTCAACAATTACTTTGATGATATCCTCTACTATCTCAATAAGTTCTAATGAAATCATATCCAAGAACTCTATTGGAGACTTTAGCATTTTTGGTGGGGCTGAAGATGATCTTCCTTCAAGGTTTTCTTCTAATTTATCTTTCCCGTTTCCTTGTGTAACATGTGTTGACAAGTATTGTGTTCTATCTTGTGGCTATTCTGGGAGGGGCCTAGAGGATGGTCTAGGCAACAAGTGATATTTTAGGGGCCCCATATGCCATATTTCTCTAGGTGGTTTCTCATCCCTAGCCAACCTATGTTCAAGCCTGATGTTATGCTTCTTCAACTTGGATAATACTTATAGGAAACCTAAGGCCTTGATATACAATATGTCCTAGGGACCAAGTTGATGATCATATGCCTTGTTAATTGTCTTGGCTTTCAAATGTTTAGTGACCCTTTCATTAGGGTCCCACTACCTTAGCTCATCTAATTCTAGGTTGAAGGGGTCCATGTGCCTAGTTACAATATTCACATGTTCCCAATTATATAATATAGTTCTGTTGATGGTCAAAGGGAAAGGGTGGAGGATTCCTTTCCTTTTCTCCTTACAAAATCCATCTCTACTATGAATAAGTTGGTAATCCACCTCTTGTTCTACAAATTTGGTGGGCACATAGATTGGTATCCTATATGGTTATGTCAAAGTCCCTTCTATCCTTATTACTATGAAATATAGATAGAACCAGATGTCTCCAATTGATTATATATATTTCTTGACTAGAGGACTGACCTTGCTCATGGGAATCCTTATGATGGTTTATACTAGAACTGGATAAACACAATCACAAATGAACTATATGTTGTGCCTATAATTAAATATGTGTAACTTATAATAATGATGAGAAATTATTTATATCCATTAAAGCCACCAATTCTTAATGTTAGAGATCATGGTGGTGGCTAATAAGGCATATAATAGATAAGACATCATGAAGAAGTGGCCACTAATCTTCTTCTTTATAGATGAGAATTGTTGCTTCAGATAAATGTTAATCATTTCACCAATTGGGGGAGTGAGTCATTTTTATACCATGAAATAGACATAAGGCACCTAAATTTTATTGACATCAGTTTTGGAAGATGCTCCAAATAACCTATTCATCAAAGTCATGATTATCCTAATTCCCTCCTTGAATTGGATAATTGGGATTTCCCCTATGGGGTCATGAATTACTTGGTTCCTAGTAAGTAGCCAAGGGGAAAGGATTGTGTTTAATTTATTCTTACTAGTTCATTCTCTGATGGAGGGTAAGTCTATCTGGGGATTATATAGTTTGTAATAGGTCTCAAAATTAAGAGGGGAAATATATGCAATATTTTTACAACTATGCTCTTGAATTATCTAGTGTTTCTCAATCTTAAAATCCTTGAAAATAGGAACAAAGACATCGATATTGTGTAGTACCTCAAGTTTTATTATAGCATGGTGGAGACTATCCATTTGGAGAGACCAGGTCATTATATCTTTGATTGATGGTGGCATTATTTTGCTCTTCCTTGGTGATGATTTCCATCTCTTTGATGGTCCAAAAAATCTCAAACCAGTTCCTATTCCCATTATTTAATGCTACAATATCCATGTCCATATCTTTGAAGACTCTTCCTTCATAGTGTAAGGCTAAATAAAACTTAGTTTCATCTCTTTATTACTATCTTCAATGTGTCATGGATGTGAGACTTTTTAATTCCTCACCAAAAGATTGAAAGAAGCCTCTATGTTAATTTTTTCTCACTCAGGTTGTAATTAAACTCTTCTTGGCTTGATTGTAATTAATCTAAAATAAAATTAGGGCTTCTTATGGAGGCTAGGGATTTTATGAAGATTTAATGATGATGACTATTCAAACTTTGTCTCATTCGTGTCTCATATTTTATTTATACCCTTGTCTTTATACCTTTGGCTTTTTGAGCACATGAAATATTTAGTTTTATCATTTTGTGCTTGTGTGGTGCTTATGTGGCATTTATTTGGCAACTTTCATTGCATTTTTCATAAATTCCTTAAAGAAACTAGATATTATCCTTTGAAAATATTCCTTATACTTCTTGTCATTAGACCTTTGTTCAAGGATCAATGTGGGCCTTTGATTGTGATATTAAGGCTTGAGAGTTATTGGCCACTTTCACATCAGGCCCCATGATTGTGTCGCTTGGCACATTTTTGAAACTTTTAAGCTCTATACTCTATGTAGTGAATGTGTTCTTACCACATGTTGATCTTGTAAGTCTTTAGAGGTCTACTAAGTAGCCTTTGTCAATTTTGCTCCATTGGATCTACTTTATACAAGTAACTATAGATGATTGATTTGGATTCAGAGACTTGTACTTGATTGGCTTACACTTGTATAGTAAAAGGAGATATTTTTAAACTTGAGGATGATCTCATACCATTTGATACTTGGTCCCTCTTAAGCATGGACTATTGATCATGATCCTAGTGATCACACGGGATTGGTCTGATGGCTCAAGGCTTCTAAGTTCAGTGGGCCTCCTACGCTTTATTGGATCTACAAATAAGCAAGGTGCTTAAGTTAGGATGTGAGTCAATATAGGAACTTAGGCTTAAATTTTTAAGAATAAGGTCTTGTTTGTGTTAATAAGCACAAATGGGGCCTTAGGATTAAAACTTTATACTAATTGTCTAACAAAATGGTCCAGGATATTGAAATAAAAGACCCTATGAACATATACATTAGACCCAGTTAAAACATAGGGAACAAAAGAGGGAAAATAAAAGGGAACCACGTATGGTCTTTAGGCTAAGGTTTAGTTTTTTTGAAAAACATGACCAAGCCTTAGCATAAAATTAGGCTTAAGTCCAAAATTAATTCAAAATGCTCCCCCAAATCTATTCCCACCAAAATTTAGAGTTGAACTAAAGGTTTAAACTAGGGTTTATTGAAAGAGGGTTTCCAGACATGATTTCAACTTTGAGATCTTATAGACCAAAGATTGGAAAAATACTAAATGAGGATAATATGGTGAACACCTTATTATGATCCATAAAGAGAGCTCCATGAAACTTACAACTCAAGAAATAAAATTCAATTATTAGCAACATTAGGCAAGGTTAAATTAAAACCATTAACAAAAGGGCCAATTTCATCAAGCATGAATGATCTTGAAATTATAATAAAGTGTATAATATTAAGCTTTCAGTGTTAAAGTTCAAAGTAATAACAAGTGTCCTTATTTTAGAAATGGAGGTATGTTGACCTCAACAATTTATATGTCCAACTCTTTTTGAGAATGGGACCATTAATTTAAAATATTTATATTCATTATTTTTAATGTTATATGGAAATATCCATAGGTAGGAACATAGTAAAAAATGTAGGTGTCATTAATAAACATTGAATTGACCATTTGGAAGACATATAGAAGTGTTAATTAACTTTAAAGGTCCTACAATAAATGCTAAGATGACTATAAGTTTTTGGTCATGGTTTTCACAAGAGACGTACTAGCTACATATGCTCCATATCCCACTATAAATGACCCCAAATCTGAGGATATTATGAAGCTTTTGTAGCCTTTGACAAGCCTATTAGTTATCTTTGTGAAATAGAGGATGTCCACTTTGCATTTTATATTGAAGGTGGAGTTCACATATGTTTTTATAGGTGTAGAAAACATTGAATATTTGGTTCATACAATCCCTTTAGTAAAGAAACTTTTTTCTTGCTTTGTCTGATATCCCATTTAGAGGTAGCTTTGGAATTGGAAACCACCACTTATTCCCCTATTTTAGGCTTTCCCTAATTTTGAAATGTATTGAAGATTATAATATAATTTATTTTAATGGTATGAGCATCAAATATGAAACTTACATTCTCCTTATGTATATCAACAAGAATATCAAATCAAATTTATCATCCATATGGTCCTATTCTAATGAATAATAACATAAATGTTAGTGATTTTTGGTCATGTTTTTACCTACAAGTTTAGGATGAGAGAAATACAGGTGCATCCAATTTATCCATGAGGTATAAGAAATCATTTAAGACCAAATGATACATCCAAGTCTTATAATGGCATTGGAAAATTCCAAGCCTATGCTAACTCATTTACTTTCACCAAACATATCTTCTCTAAGAAATAACTTTGCAAAAAAAATTAGTCATCATAATCCATATGATGCACATTTTGTTTCATTTGGAACAATTTGATATGCTCAAGACTTGGGAAACCCAATAGTTTTTCATGGCAGTGATCTTCCTGAATCTTCTTTCTAATCACTTGGGAATGGAAAATGAACTAATAATGATAATAATAATCTAATGGGTTTCTAAATATCATACATAATGAGATAATTAATAATTTTAACATGGTGAAATGGTGAGAAAATCATTACTCTAAAATGTTTTGTAAGACAAATTGAAATAAATAAGGTTTATAGGATACAATAAATTGTAGTTAGAATTAAAAAAATAAAAAGGGCTACTTCATGACTTTATATTTCCTTATTATGAACAAACAATATTAAATATTCATAATGAGTTTGCATTTCAAAAACAAAATGGAAAATGTATCAATTTTTTTCTAGCTAATGCAAACCAGCCTAATCTTTCAATTTGATATCCTCAATGCACAATTACAAGCTCATGGCTTATCTAATTTACATGTTCTCCATTTGGATATTTTCATTATCCTACCTAAGGAATGTATTCTCATGAAGCTCGTGTTGAGCCTAAACAATCTAAGCTTTCTAAGGCCATGACTAATCATATTAAAGGGATGAAAAATAAAACCGTTTGCCATTAAATATTTTAAAATCTATAATACTCATTAGTTTGTTTTATTAATCCCAACATCAATTCATATAGGTGTGCGTTTTGTAGAACCAAAACTTAATCTATCATTGTCCAAGCCCAATTTGTTTGCTCAGAAGATGTCTTTACTTCTCATCTAGATAAGGGAACTATTTGAAAACTCTATAAAATGCCCAAAACTAATTTAAAGACCTCAAAAATATAAATATAACAATAATTATTAATAGATGAGAGATGTTGAATTAGTTAGTGCAGTGAGCTCATGTGCTTCATTTCTTGAATATTTTGAGGGGTATGACTATGATAGCATTTTTTCTTGAAATGATTATCTTACTACTCATCACCAGATCCATTCTCTTCCATGTTATGACTACTAGATCTTCTCTCATACTCCTCATCTTTCTATTTCCCAAGTTGAATCTCTCCATCATTTGTTCCAAACATGTCTCCTTTTCCTTCCAAGCTAATTGAGTAACTAGCATTGCCCATCATAAAAAAAATAGACGCATATTTTAAAAATAACACTAAAAACATTCCTCATCAATACCTATGTTTTTATTTTAGAGTTTAATAACTTATTAGTGTAAAAGAGATCTTAAGTGTGGCATTCTAGATGTTCATATTCATATTAGGTCTAGGCAAAGGAATAACCAAACAAGGTTATGCCATTGTAATATTGTTGGATGAGTTCTCAGAATTTTTTTTCCCAATTGTCCTTGCCCTCAAATAAGTTACATAATTCAAAACTCATCTTGAGATGCTTGTTAGCACTTTATAATCCTACTACTATCATGGTGCTCTCTACATTCTCATTACTAACCTATTCTAGGCTAAGAAAGAGAAATATGGAGAAGGAAGGTAATAAAAAATGTTGCTAGCTCTCCATTCTAACTTTGTCTCTCTTTAAAAATGTGAGGTTTTGGTTTTTAAATCTTACTCTAACAATATATTTCAAAATCTTAGAATTAAAAGTTGGAGCCACTACTTGAAATTTAAATAACATTATATTTATTAATGTGTATATATGCACTAATAAGTGTACACATTTACTTATAAGTTAAAATTTACTTTCACATTAAGAAATAGTATACGGGTGTGATATTCTATTTAATGTTTTATGTGTTTGAATCTGAGATACACTTTAATAAAAAATATTTTATTCGATAAATTTGAATAAAGATATAATGTTTTAAATATAAGGTCTTACTATTGGAATAATTTAGGATATCATATATTATAAAAATTAATAATAAATGAATGTTGCATAGTAAGGCAACCAATTGATATTCATGACTCATACTCCATGATGGAGGAAAATACCCAACTCAAAACACAAGAGAGAAAAAATAAAAATAGACTAAACATGAAACTCAACAACAAACACCAATATTAAGCACAAGTAATGGAACCCAATGGAGTAGGCAATGGATCATATTTTGGAGGTATAGTTACCCAAGCATAAGGCTCTATGAAATGAGGATCCATAGCCACTTAGCCATCCAAGGTATACATGGTCATATCAATAGCCCATCCACTAGTACATTGCATATGAGTACTAGTGCCCATAGGAGAGACTATGAGAGGAAGCTATGTCAAATTTTCGATGAGTTAATGACATTCCCCACTCCCCTAGATAAATGTGATGGGATAAGTGATCATGACTATGTGAATGGATTCTATGCCTTCTAGAAGTGGTGGTGGTGGTCCTTGAGGTGTCCCATATGGTGGCACATAATTGATAGTGAAAGGGCACTCCCCCAATGGTCTGATAGATATTAGAGGTGGTTTAATTCCATCCTAACCTTATCTATTTGGACTTAAATTTACATATAGACTGAAGATATAGAAGATACCTTATTGTTAAGTGTAAAATCATAAGAGAAAGCATCATTATTGAAAATAACATTATTTATGGCATTTCATAATTAGAAAATAATGATGGATCTAACAAAAATACATAGAAAAGCAATAAAATTTGGCCAGTTAGATGAGTCCCCCAAAAGAGGAAACTGTGAAGAAAAGGGCTTAGGGTGATAAGGATGTAATAGGTTATGGATTCATTCCCAAGCAGACTAGGCACATGGAAAGAACTAGAAAAAGTGTTTGAAAGACTCAAGATGGTGTCATGCAGGAAACTAGGGTAGAAAAATGCTTGTGTGAAAGATCCACTCCCTGAGAAGGAGGCCTTACTAGACAAGGCACCATAGAAAGTGGTCAATCTTAGGTTTGATACCGACGTGCCAAATTCTATAAAGTTTGGCAAGCCAAGTTATAGGAGATGATTTACATCTATAGCACCTATTGAGAATGTAGAGAATATGAGAGAAGGGTCTCATGAATTAATACCAAAAGCCTAGAGAATGATTGTTGAAATGGGTGTCACAATTCTAATGCCAATCTTTCCACCAAGCTCAAGGGGGTTACAAACCAAGCTTATGAAGCATAACATCAGGGCACAAATCTTGAATACAAAAATTATAAGCTAATTATACATTATTTAATTAAAATTTAGCTTTCAAGTCAAGTTAGGGAATCTAGTCACTAGTAGAAACCATAAAATTAATGGTGAGAATACCTTTCTATAAAGCTTGAGGTCTTTGATTCTTGGAAATTCAACCAACATAAGACTAGTGATTATCATAATAGGAATCCACTAGATTGTATGATCATGGAAAGATAAACCTATATGAAAACCATCTCGAATCCACTTCATGTGAGGATTGACAACTTATAAGGCTTTCTATATGCTTTTGGAAACAAAGGAGCCTTCAATATTGATAAGAGTCACAATGATGAGAAGGGAGTGGAAACCTATATTCTTCTAATTGGGCTTACCATAGGGGGACCCATAAGAGATACACTACCTTCATAGGATTTCTTAGGACTCATTACCCTCAATTGCATGGACCAAAAATTTAACACATAAAGTTGCACTATACTTGTAAAGGTCAACAATTCCCATGCCTCCTTTATCCCATGGAGGTAGTAAATATCCTAACAACACAATGAAAGCCCTTGGCATGTTTGAAATTAGACCAAAAAAATCCTTGAGTATTTTGGCTCAACTATCATAAGTCACTTTAGAGGGAGACCAACAAGTGGAATAATAAACATGGGCGGTCACTTGAATCTTGATGCAAACTTGGAACATCCCTCCTAAGTTTAATAGTTTGGTAATCTAGTACTCAACATTCTTCTCCACTCTTTTGATAACATACCACTAAATCATAGATAGAGAACTATCGAAGGAAAACAGGATGCCAATACTTTTTAAATATTATCTACATGTAATCCATTTCAAATCACAATGTAAATTTGGACATAGGCATCATGCTTTTTTTAAAACATTGAATCTTATTTGACTATAAACTAGACCTCGAGGCCAAACAAAACATATAAAAGCAGTTCATAGCTTCCTACAAGGTTTACTCTTGTTATTTGAGCATGAGGAAAGTATCATCCATAAAGTGCCCATTAATGAGTTAGGAAGAGAGGTCAAGCAAAGAGATACCATAACCAAACCCTACTTAGCTCTAGAGGCAAGGATATATCCTAAAGATTTTACATAAAGAACATATAATTTTGGAGCTAGAGGATATCTTTGTCTAATGGAGTGTTATAGGTCAATTCTATCATACTTAAATCCATTAATGATGAGGTAGGTTAAGGCATCATAAAGTAAAGTTCAGACAACCAAAATGAATAATTAGCCAAAAACTAGAGTCTTTAGCATGGCCAGATTTAAGGGCCACTCAATCTTGTCATAAGAATTTTCCAAGTCAAGCTTGAGAAAAATGGTATTCTAATGAGAAGTTCTAGCCCATTCCATGTGTTCCTATATGGTAATAAGTTTGTCTAAAATATATCTCCCTCTAGTGAAACCAAATTGCGTAGGACAAAAAATGACAGGGAGAATAAAGGGAATGGATTGGCTAGAGCTTTGGTGAGGTTTTTGTATGATACATTTAACAAGGTAATGGGTCTCCATCTTGTAAGAAGATTTGGATCACCCACTTTGTGTATGTATTTAATATTACCTTGATTAATTAAATCTCCCAAATAATGGTTCTACATGGTTTCTTTGTAGAACTAAAGCATGTCATGCCCACTAAACTCCCATGTGGATTTATAAATTTCACATGCAAAATCATTGAGGCCGGAATATTTGTATTAATTATGCATTGGATTGCCTTTATGAGTTCTTGGAGGGTCAAGGAAGAGTCACAAATCTATTTTTAGACTAATTTAACCTTGCAAGTAACCACATCAAGGCATTCTTGTAAAACTTGAGCTATTTCAGTTAAAATCTTCTGGGTTTGGAATACTAATTTTTAGTGATCCATGAAGGCTAAAGAGATGTTGGGAAAGGAACTAAGCCTATATTTGGGTTGTCTTGATGACATTGATCTTATCATGCACTTGTTTAGATTTGAGGGATTTAAATAAATCCTTGGAAGCCTTATCGCTAACGTTGATCTAGTATAGCCTAGTACACAATTGTGCCCCTATAGAATCATGGATTTACACCACCTTAACGTAGTGTTTGAGTGAGGCATGAATATTTCACAAAGTAGTGTCAAAATGATTGAGGTCAACGAGGGAGGAGACCCTTCCAAATTCCTTGAGCATAATATCCTCACTACGTTTCTTGACACACACAACTTGTTTCCCAAAGTGGATAATGAAAGTGATGGTGTGTAGAATGGCCTCATTCCACCACTAAATCCATCTAGTACCATAAGGAGGGAAAGGGGATAAATTCCATATTTGAGTAATTAGATGAATTGTACGAGCATGACTTAGAAGAGAAGTATTGAGGATGAACTAAATATCTGGGACATTGTATTTCCCCGTGACCCATTCCACTCTACAAGATATATGAGGATGCTCAAATAAAGCTAAGTCATAAGGGCCATTAATGTTGGAGAAAGAGAACATATTTTACTATGATAGCATATAATGGTTAAGCCTTTTTAACAAGTGATGATCCCCAACATGGCAACTAGAATATGTAAACCAAAACATGTTATTAATTGAGTGTCATAAGAGGAGAGGGTTGATAAGAAACCTTGTATTCCTGAAATAATACCATTATTGACATTCTCTAATGCACCACTGTATATGCAAGGCATCAAATTTATCCTTTGAAATCTCAACCATATTAAAATCCCCATAAATGAACCATGTGGAAGGGGGACATTATCATCCAAGGATCACCAAATATGAGATCGGTTATGACCATAATTAGGGGTATAAATGTTGAGAATGCCAAAAAAATGGCCATCAATGTTTAAAATTATCCATACAGTCTAGTGTGATGGGTCCTCCCTCAAGGCAATAATGAAGGGGGAAAATTGGGAACACTAATATACTGTTACCACCATGTCCATATTCATATAGAGTGTAAAACTAGGTGGCATCATACCAAATACAACACAAAGAATTTTACAAAAGAAAACCTATAACTTTAACCTCTTGTAAACAAACAAAATATAGAGAGCCTATTTGATGATAGGCAGTTTGTACAGAGTATTTTCTATAGGAATTTGTAAGATCTCGAATATTCTATGATAAATAGTTCATTGGGAGACATCATCCACCATGTCCATCCTATAAATCCACTAGCACATCAAAACTATTACGTTGGTTTGGGCTAGAAAAACCTCTCAGCATAATGGAGTGGCATTTAGCCCCATGGTTGTCTCAGGAAGAGTCACCACCACCGTAGGGTGGGCTACATGACCACCTTAAAAATGAGCCACTGATTGAGGATATCCCAATGACAGGGACCAATAAATCTTGGGAACTATTTAAAACTATGTTTTGATGGGCTTGGGGGACTATAACAATGGGGGAAGGTATATTAGGTATCTCCTAAGAAGGTTTGATGCCTAGAGAGGAGGTGGCAGGGAAGGAGGGTTTCAGACCTGGATGAAGATTATTGGACTAGATTGTGGCTCAACCATCCCTGATGTCTACCACCTTGGGCTTTACAGGTTATGGGGGGCTAAGGAAGGATTCAAAAGTTCCATAAGGGGGAAATCTTTGATATGATGGTTAGATGTTTGATAGTAAAAGAAAATGTTAGGCAAGTTGAAGTACATAACTTTATGTGACTAGTGGGCATCACCTACCTGAATATCAATAAATTCCTTTGGGTCTTTTGAAAGGTCCACCTAAATGCAAATTCGTTTGTTGGGGTGAGAAGAGAACCTCTTTACCTGTTCATGACAAACAATGTGTCCAATGGACATGAGAATTTACTCTATAAAGGCCCACATATGCACCAACAAGTTGAGAAGCTCAACCCATATAGAGACTCGAAGGGAGGCTTGGTCTATGACCTTGAAATCATGGGTCTATTTGGAAAAAAATCATGAACATGGTTCGAAGAAACCAACAACATGCTTTGACAAGGAGGGCTTGGGCTTCAAATGACTTTTTAAAGGTAAGCAAGAAAAATCCTTTGGTAAGGTTTATAATGCCAACCACATGGATGCCCACTTTCTCTCAATGGTGGTAAAACCAATCCTAGAAAGATTCTTTTGAGAGGTTACTCGGTCAACAAAGTAAGAAATAAAAAATTGCATACCATTTACATGCTTGTTCAACAGCATCACCAGTAAGACATACCTCCGGCTAAGAAGGAAAGACAGAGGGAGTACCTCTTCAAAGACCTTTTGGACAAACTTTCAAACTCTCTTGTGCACGATTTCTCTCGTCTCCTATAACAGTTACAATTAAAAGTGGGAAACCTATTATATAACACTGGCCCACCCATAAGCCAAGCTGTCCAATACAATAAATGTATAAAACCCTTTGAAAGTCTCACATAAATAATATGAAAAAAAATAAAAAAAATACGTAAAAGAAGGCAAATGGACCAAAAAAACCCTAACAAAACTTATAAAATATTATTTTATTTATTACGTATCTTAATAACGATTAAAATAATAATAAAATATAAAATTATTTAAATGAAAAGTATTTAAATATTTTTAAAAATAAATAAATATTATTTAAACAATAAATAATGTTCCCCTTTATAACATCTATTGGACCCCATCTATTCATTGCTCCTTCTCCCCTGTCACATTAGTAAAGCTTCATTGCTTAAAAATCAAAGGCTCTTAAAACTCACCCACACAAAAAGTAGGGAAAAGCATCAAAACAATTAATGGTGTGGTACTTGTGTTGTAGGATTGTTATGAGTGTTACGTCACAAAGGCGTCCAATGCCAAATTCCATGTTTCAACTACCATTCAAACAAATTTTCTAAAACATAAAAACAAGTCGTCGGATATGACACTCGAACCAACTTCCAGTTCCACTTACCATTCAAACCAACCCTTCAAAATATAAAAACTAACAATTATGCGATCCGGTTTCCCCATAAAGCGGGGTAGGGAGTAGCACAGGCAGCATAACTTATAATTATACTATGAAAACAAACTTCTCAAATTCTGCCATCGTATTCCGCAGAAATCATGCCGCGAACATGATGAAAATGCAGACGAAGAACATCAAGTGGGTTCTCAAGAGGCGTGAGGAACAGAAGGCATTAAAGGGCAGTCATGATATGTTTCCTGTGCTGGGCGTTTACGTAGTGTTTCAAATCTCGCTCATGGCTTCTCTTTTTGCTAAATCATCCCACTTAAATATTAGCTCTCCTTGGCAAATTCCTCACATTTTTCTTTCTGTTGCTGCCTGTGTATCCACGCTTATAAATCTACTGCTGGCCTTCATAACAGAAGAAGAAGAAAAGAGAGATTTAGTCCAACAGGAGTTTTTTATCGATGAAGACGGTCAGTTTGAACTTGCGATGGAAATGCAGGAGCCGCCATTTTTATCATATTATTGCAGAATGACAGTGTGCGTCTATGTGGTTGCATACCCTCTCCTCCTCTACATTTCATATGAATGTCTTGTATCATTACGCTCAGTAGGCTGAATGTCCAGCGTACCCTCTCCTCCTCTATATTTCATATCATTACGTTGAATGCCTGAGCACCAAGGTACTAAAGAATATCTATTGGATCCAAAGAAAATCTCAAACTAAAAGAGATTTTGATGTACTTAAAAGTAATAATAAGTCCATTTTTTATTTGAAGATATTGCTTTAAGTAAAAATGCATTTTTTTTTATAATGGTTCTGATAGTTTTATACAAATTAATTTTATGTAGAATTTATAGATCTCATCCATAAATCAGCAAAATTAATTATATGTGGAATTATCCGTTTTTTCAGAATTCTTTTGGATAGTATTGAAATAAAAACTCTATCAATCCAATCATAATTGGTACTACAAATTCCAAGACCCCAAATCTCAAATCCATATAACAATGTAAGTTACAGTAAAGTTTGGAAGATACACAATTTTTCTTTGGTATCTGCAACTTAACCTGAAAATTGTACACCTAATTTTGGTATTAGTCTTCTTATTGTAATGTTTTCAATTTTGTTTTGTGCATATGGTTTATCAGTTCATATTGGAAACTTATTGTCACTTGTTTTATATTTTTTGTCTCTTTTTTAATTCTCTGTGTTATCCAATAGTCCATTATTCCTCTATTTCTATTTTTTTTCTTGTTCATTTTGTGCCTACAAACCTATTTTCCCTACTTGCCACTATTTCATCTTTTGGGACATACTTGTCGACACTGTTGGTTTTTCCCTAGGTGAATTTGATGGGCACACCAATTCTATCTTCTCTGATTTTGTGGACCATTTGGCTCATTAATGTGTATCTTTGATGTTTGTATCCCTGTGTATGTATTTTTATTTTCTTAGTTGGCTTTTATGTGCCAATAGGTATTTAATTCAAACATGATGAGCTTTAGGCCCACTCTACATTGATTTATTATTGCATGGGGACTTGCATCAAAGTTTCTATTTCATCTTATATCAAGCCAAGGCTAGGAAAAAGTGCATGTAATTGCATCCCCACCTAGGCAAAAGGAGGATAAAAATACTCACTTGATTTATCCTTTCACATTTAAGAACTATGAAGATTCTAATTCTAACATGTACTATATCGAGTTAAAACTTTATTATGTTTTTTTTACCAAACTATTTCTTCCCTTCTCCTTTTGTAATGATTATTCTTGTGAATCAAATTAAGAGGATTGGATAGAAAAATGAGAGAGTTCATCCCACTAACTCTATAAAGGGCCAATGCAATATTGTAAAAAATCCTACTATGAAGTGACAAAAAAATAAGTAAAAAGGTGTGAAGTATATATTTTGCACCCAAACACACAGTCATTATGCACCAAGGCATAATATTGATTTTACTTTGGTCAAGTAGCTAATGTTATTTCTATTCCTATTGATCTATAACTCCACATTTCACACACAAGTAAACATAGGTATATAATTTCAAAACCAATTCCATAATTTATAATTGATCATAAGTGTCACTTTTATATATCATATTTTCCATTTCTTGTCAAATCAATTTCAATAGTTCTTGTTTATTATTTTTAGCCACTAAGGTAGATCTTAATTACAGATGCACATTATTAAATGGAAAATATAACTTTTATATTTATTAATTATCATTTATGCTCAAGTGAATTCATTTAATACTATCAATATAAAATATAAACATTGTCTTTTAAGTGTACTAGTTAAGGGAAACATAGCCCTCATATAGTCTATCTTCTATACTAGGGTTCATATTGAAGGCAATATTTTAAAAGCCACACCATGGTAAGTATATGAGAAAACCACTTTAACCATACATTTTATTCTCATGTCATAAAAAATGAATAAATTAGTGATGATTAAATAATAAATAATATAATTGTCACTTTTGTTTTCTTGAACTTGTAATGATATCCTTTTATTTATCTATGTAGATATCCAAAAAAAAATAGGAGTAAGTAGGCAACCTTGTTCAACACTAATGGTACTATTTATATCTTATGTAAAATCAATAGGAGTATGGAGCTAGCTAAAAATATTCTCATAAAGTGTCATAACAACAATGACTAAATGTTTTGGAATTTGTATATCACAAAGTTGTAACCTTTTTTATATGAGAAAATTCATTTACACATTAACTTTGAGTGTTGGAATTTGGCAAAGGTTGTAAAATTTTATTGTGGATATCTTGTAATTTTTTAACCTTGTATACAAATATGAATACATATATTAAAGAAGATAAGGGAGATAAAACACGTAAACACAAGATCTAAGTTGTTTGTATAGTTCTTCTAACAACTCATAATTAATGAATGTAACAATAGGTATATTTATGTCCTTGAAATTGAGGTTCAAGAAAGGAATTTGAAGTTGAACCATGAAGCAAAGAGTTGTGTTAATGAATCTTAAGGATGTTAAATCTATATTGGTTCATTTATATCATGGATATAGTTACACATATTTTATCCCCATATTGAATAAGATTTAGTAAGGAGCCATGATTTTCTCTATAGAGGCAGTGAAACCTACCACAAATATCATAATACACTGACATCTAAATACAAAATGCTCTTCTAATTTTGGTTCATTATTTCATATTTTACGTATGTGTTGATATGGTAGAATAAATTACTTTGAGTCAAGACATTATGTTTTAAGAGTATACTCATAATCTACCCAAACAAAATATAAAACCAAAAGAGAGCCTACATACTTGGGACTAATCATATGCCCATATTCTATTTGTAGATAGTGCTTCAACTAATGATGTATTTTTGTTGTCAATGGTTTCAATGGGTTTGTCCAAATTAATTTAATTTATTATTTTTATATATCATCCATGATGCAAGCTCTATGAATATTTTTTTTTGATATGTAGGGATCATTAATGGAAAATGTATTAGGAGATAGACAATTGATATCAATTTATGAATTCTCTAGTATGATATATGTACATTGAGTATACCAAGTATTCTTAATATATTTGTTCACATACATTATAGATGATTAAAAATACATGAATGGATGTTTATTATGTCCAATTATTATATCTCCCATACATATTGATCTCTTAAATAAAAAGTAGAATGCAGTTCATGTTCAACCTTCTATCTAGGTAATAATTACTCCCTCTTGACCTCCTCCATAAGATCCCACTACTCCTACTACACCACCCGCAATGGCTTCCCACATCATTCCCAGAGCCCCATTTCCATCATCCTAAGTTCCCAGGGATTTGGCTTTAACCAAACAATTTTATCTTTTCTCTTGAATGTGCCTCTCCCTAAAGTCATAACCCCATAGGTTAACTTGACTTAGAGCTAGTGGCAAGCATAGATGTTCCATTGGTCCTTCCCATTTGTCTTACCTCCTTATTCCCTTGTGCCTCCTCCTTCTCCACTGATTTCCTCATTTATCCCTTTTGGTTCATCCATGCCCCATCCACCTAATCCTCCACCTATCACCACAATATTTTTCACCCCATCAACAACTCCTCCTACCTTGGGAATGGTTATAGTGTTGTAGGCACTTGAGATGACAATGTAGAGTGACCCTAATATATAGTGGGACTTCAATCGTACCACATGAAACATTTAGATAATCCTCACTCAAAATTTCATCCAAGAGAGGAACTATATGGTCTAGTGGATACAACAAGATTTTTTCTTCCTCAACAAGGTGAGGAATTACACAGTAGAGGAAAAGGTGGCTAAAGACCCAATTTTAGTCCTTTGAGCCACACATGAAATGTCAAAGAAGTTGATGGAGGACTTGCAAGAGAAGGTTTGAGTCTTAGAAGCGTAGGTGAATAGCTTCCTCCTTGATGAGATAATTGTACAAGTCAAATACACCCTCTTGTAATGTTTTCAACTTTGGGAAATGTAGTGGAGTTTTTGGCAGGCAACAAGGTGCATATTCATGGGGTCTAGGCTTATTTGGAAAGAATTACTCTAATAAAGAGAAAGTATAGGAAGTTGGAGGTTATAGTTCACAAGGGCATGTTATAAAAAATGAAGCTTATGACCACTTTAGACCGGATCCTATATCGAACATATGTTGGGAGGATGAGTGATACATTTGAGGAGTGGTTAATCTTAGCATAGACTATAGTTCCCCCTAGAAGAAGATAATAAAAATCATTGGCTTACTTTAATGAGGTCAACATCTATGTGTTATTCCACCTAGATGGCACTCTATTGAACAAGGGGTGAGTTTAGAGTCCACCTAGGTCACTTTGATCAGGTCAAGATAAAAAAGGTGGATAAGGTGAACAAGATAGGGGCTCATGCAATGTTGGAGATTTCCACCCAATATAATACAAGCACTAGCCAAGTGTCAGAATTCAATGTGGCTATGGAGGACCCACTCCAATTTTATCAAAGGTTTGTGGCCCATTTAGATGTGATCTTCCAAGAGCCACCAATGAATTTGGCCAAACTAGACTGGAAATTTGACTTAGTGGTAGTTGTGTTTATTTCTAGGGGACCAGAGTCTAGGTAATTGGGAAGTGGTTTATCTGATCTCCCTCCATGCATCATTTAGGTGGGCTCTTAGGCATATTTTAAAGGTATTCAAGAGGGTTTTTTAAATCTTTTTTGAAATTGATATGGTTGTAACAACCTCGAGTGGCCATCATGGCTAGGATGGGAATCTCATGCTAATTGGGGGTGAGCCACATCCTCATCTATAAATGTATAACTATATTCTATTGTGAGGGTCGATAATTCTTAATCCCAAAACACTGTCAAAATTAAGCCAAGATTTAACCTACTTTCTCCTTCACCCCTTTCTAATTGGGAATGTATTCCATGATCAATACTTTTGTAAATGAACTTATTTTAATCAATGCAATCTTTCACTTGATGTAAAATTCATGGTTTATTTACTAGAAGTTGTCAATCACTTCTAGTTCTTGAATGAATGTTAATTCTAATAAAATTGAACTAAGGCTATGTCAATTTATGATTTTATTGGTTATAATGTGTTTTATTGTTCTAACCCATTTATGATCCCTTTTAATTTCCTTTACAATATTTGTAATCTATGTGTTAATATATAGATTATGTTTAAAGAATCTATGTGTTATTAACTATTGCATTTTTTGAATATTTATATTTAGTGAGGGGTTTATAAATTAAGCATTCTTACTTATATTTTCAGACTCCTCCCATTGTATAGAACCAATTTAGAACCCTTCATGAAACTCAACACATAGTGATATAAATGTGGTAGGGCACTTAAATCTATTCTTGAAGCATTAACACTTTCAGGCCTAGAAACACCCTTTCTTTCCTTACCTTATGTTCCTTTTGATGTTTATTTTAGAATTCAAACATTCTCCTCTGGTTTATAAATTTGTGAGAGGTGTGACTCAATAGCAAATGATGAGTATAAGCTACTGCAGCTAGTAATTAGTCCAAAATACGATTGCACATATCTTGAACCCACGATGGTAATAAGAATGGCTCTTTGAGTATAAAACGTCAACCAAATTAATCTTGGATTGAACCAACATAAATCCCAAAATTAACCAGGGGATACTTTATCCCATGCATTATATCTTTTAATTTCCTCTTCGAAACACTCAATCCCATTCATATTTCAAATGGTTTTTTTTATGTATCTATGTTATTTAAAAGATTAATATGTATGAGAGATATAATAATTGGTCATAATAAATATCCTTTTAAGTATTTTTAATCATCTATAACATTATGTGAACACATGGATTGAGAACACGTGGTATACTCAATATACATATTTCATATTGGAGAATTCATAAATTGATATCAATTATCTACTCCTAATACATTTTCCATTAATTTTCCCTACATGTTGAAAAAATATATTCATAGAACTTGCATCATGGATGATATATATAAATATTAAACTAAACTAATTTGGACAAACCCATTGAACCCATTGACAACAAAAATTCATCATTACTTGGAGCACTATCTACAAATAAAATATGGCCATATTATAAGTCCCAAGTACATAGGCTCTCTTTTGGCTTTATATTTCCTTTGGGTAAATTAAAAGTATACTCTTATTATGTTTTCATTGAATCAAAGTAATTTATTCTACCATATCAATACATATGTAAAATATGCAATATGAACCAAAATTAGAAGATCATTTTGTATTTAAATCTCAGTGTATCATGACTCTCTATGAAATATTATTCATTATAAGGATAAAATATGTGTAGTTATATTCATGATATAAGTGAAACACGACAAATTTTCCATCCTTAAGATTAATTAACACAAATCTTTGTTTCATGGTTTAACTTTAAGTTCCTTTCTTGAACCTTGATTTCAAGGGCACACACATACTAATTATTCTATTCATTAATTAAGAGTTGTTGAAAGAAATATCCCAATAATTTTGATATTTTATTTATGTGTTTTATCTCTATTATCTCCTTTAATATATGTATTCATATTCATATACAAGGTTAAATTTTTTTGTAAGATATAGATAATAATATTTTACAACCTTTGTCAAATTCCAACCCTCAAAGTTAATGTGTAAATGAATTTTCCCATTAAAAAAATTGTTAAAAGTTTATGATATGAAAATTCTAAAACATTAAATCATTATTTTTGTGACACTCTATGATGATATGTTTGGCTAGGTCTTTACTATTACTAATGTTTTAGAAGATATAAATAGTAAATTTAGTGTTAAACAAGGTTGCTCGCTTCCTCCTATTCTTTTTTGGTCTCTACATAGATGAATAAAAGGATATCATTATAAGTTCAAGGAAGATAAGTGATAATTATATTATTTATGGTATAATCATCACTAATTTATTTGTTTTTTATGACATTATTATCATGTCACATATTATTATGAAACTACAATGACATATTGACATTTTAATCTCATTTTATGATACTAATGGTTTTGAACACAAGTGAGAAAAGATATAAGAAACTAATGTCAGTTGTAAAGGAAGTATGGTTAAGTGGTTTTATCCTATACTTACCTTGGTGTACATTTTAAAATATCTCCCTTCAATATGAACTCTAGTACAAAAGAGACACTATATGAGGGCTATGTTGCACTTAACTAGTGCACTTGAAAGATAATGTTTATGTTTTATATTTATAGTGTTTTAAATGAATTAAGTTGAGAATAAATGATAATTAAAAAAATTCAAAAGTTATATTTTCCATTTAATAATATACATCTTTAATTAAGATCTAGCTTAGTGGCCAAAACTAGTAACCAATAACTATTGCAATTGATTTGATAAGCAATGGAAAATATTATATATAAAGGTGATGGAAAAGCTACACTTGATTAATTATAAATTATGGAATAGGTTTTATAAGTTTTATACCTATGTATACTTGTATGTGAAATATGGAGTTCTAGATCAACAGAGATAGAAATAACATTAGCTACCTAACCAAAGAAAAAATAGTATTATGCCTTGGTGCCTAATGACTATCTTTGGGTGAAAAATATACACTTCACATCTTTATTAATTCTATCTTTTTATGTGTCACTTGAAATTATAATTGTATACAAGTTTGAATTAGCCCTTATACTATTAGTGGGATGAACTCTCTAATTTTTCTATCCAATCCTCTTAACTTGATTTATAAAAATAATAATTACAAAAGGAGAAAGGAATAAGTAGTTTGGTCAAAAAACCATAATGAATTTTTAAATACATACCATACATGTTAGAGTTAGAATTCTTATAGTTATTATAAAATGTGAAAGGATAAGTCAAGCGAGGAATTTTTTATTCAACTTGCATAGGTAGGGATGTAATTGTATGCACTTTTGCCTAGCCTTGTTTTGATATAAGATGAAATACAAACTTTGATGCAAGTCCCCATGTAATAATAAATCAATGTAGAGTGTGCCTAGACTTGACTATAAACCTTTTTGGAAACTCTTTAGGAAGCATCCCTCTCTTTAAATGCTCAAAGATGATTTTTATATATAGGCTTATCATGTTTGAATTAAATACATATTTGCACATAAAATATAACTAAGAAAATAAAATATATATACACATGGATCCAAACATCAAAGATAGACATCAATGAACTAAATAGTTCACAAAATCAAAGAAGATAGAATTAGTGTGCCTATCAAATAAACCTAGGTAAAAACCAATAGTGTCAACAAATATGTCCCAGTGGATGAAATAGTGGAAAATATGGAAAATAGGCTTGTAGGCACAAAATGATCAAGAAAAAAATAGAAACAAAGTAATAAAGTATTGTGAGATCAAATGGAGAATAAAAAGAGAAAAATACAATGAAATAATTGACAACAAGCTTCCAATATGAACTAATAAACCATATGCACAAAATGGGACTAAAAACATTACAATAAAAAGCCTTATTTCAAAATGAGGTATACAATTTACAGGTTAAGTTTCAATATGCAAAATAAAAATTGTGTATATTACAAACTTTATTGTCACTTACATTAGTATATCAATTTGATATTTGGGGACTTAGAATTTACAATACAAATTATGATTAGGTTGATAGAGTTCCTTCTTCAATGCTAGCCAAAAAATTGCTATAAAAATAGACAATTCTACATGCAATTATTTTTGATGATTTTGGAATCCATCCTCTTCATATTTCAATTATTTTTAATGTAATTATGTTACTTCATTAATTAATTTGTATGGAACACAAAAATTTTGGACATAGTATATATCCATTAAAGGTTCTTCAATATCTATGAAGTTATGTGGATAAGGAATCAAGAACACCTTGTATACTCAATGTATGTATTTCCTACATAGAATTGGTAAATTGATATCAATTGTCTACCTCCTAATAATTTTCACATTAATGATTTATACATGGTGAAAAGAGATATTCATATATATTGCATCATGGATGAGATCTATAAATCCCACATAAAATTAACTTGTTTAGAACCATCATGACCATTGTCAACAAAAATGCATTGCTACTTGAAGTAATGTATTCATTATAAGATGGTTGTATTATTACTTACAAGTACATCATGGTCTCTTTTGATTTGAGATTTACTTTGGGTAAAATATGGGTATGCTTTCATCAACTATGTATTGAGTTAGAGCATTTTTTCTACCATATCATCACATATGTAAAAATTTTAATAATGAAAATTAAAAGAACATTTTGTATTTAGGTGTCTAGTGTATTATAAGATCTACGTCAAGTTTTATTTCCTCTTTAAGGGATACAAAGATTCTTTATGAAATATAATTTATTATGAGGATCAAATATGTATAGATCTATTAATCATAGAGATGATCCACTATAGAGTTAGCCTCCTTAAGAATCATTATCCCAACTCTTTATTTCATGGTTCAACTTTATACTCCTTTTTTAAACCTTAATTTGAGGGACATAAATGGACCCAATGCTATATTCAATAATAAAATATTATATTATAAAAAATATATTATAAACTTAAATTTTGTGTGTAAATATTATATCTTTGTTTCCTATTTTAAATTATTATTTGAATTACAAAAAATGAAATGTACTTTTCTAGTAGTTACTATTGGACATTTATATATATGCTTTAATTTTTACAACCTTTGTCAAATTCCAACACTCAAATTTAATGTATAAATGAATTTTTCCATGGAAAAAGGGTTACAACTTTGTGATATGCAAATTTTAAAGCATTCAACTCGATTCTTATGATTACACTTTATGAATATATGTTTGGCTAGGTCCCTACTCATAATGATTTTACTGAAGTTATAAATAGTACCATTAGTGTTAAACAAGATTTCCCATTTGCTCTTATTTTTGGGTCTCTACATAGATGAATAAAAGGATATAATTAGAAGTTCAAGAAAAACATGTGACAATTATATTCTTTATGATATAATCATCACCAATTTATTTATTTTTGATGACATTATTATCATGTCACATATTATTACAAACCTACACAGACATATCAACATTTCAAGCTCATTTTATGATATTAATGGTTTTGAAAACAACTAAGGAAAAATTACAATAAACTCATGTTAGTTAGAAAATAAGTATGGTTAAAGTGGTTTTTTCCCTATACTTACCTTGGTGTGCCTTTTAAAATATCTCCCTTCAATATGAACCCTACTCTAGAAGAGAGACTATATGAGGGATATGTTGTACTTAACTAGTAAACTTGATAGACAATGTTTATGTTTCATATTTTTAGTGTTTTAAATGAATTCCATTAAGCATAAATAATAATTAAAAAATGTAAAAGTTATATTTTCTATATACCAATGCACATCTTTAATTCAGATCTACCTTATGTTAGTATAAGCTTTTTCCCACTATGTGGTTTTACCTATATATTCTAATTAGGTTGCTTAGGATAATAATAGGTCATTAAAGGAAATGCACTTTAAGTAATTTTATAATTATGAGTTGAGTTAATTACCTTTTTGGGTGAACTAGTTCCTCACTATTAATGTACTTGAGTATGTAATTTTTGGCTAATGATGCTAATACAACTTTTTGGTTGTAAAGACAAGATTCTTCCATTTTGAGTTGCTATTCATATTTTACTACTCCATACTTGCTCAAACTCATGAATTTTATCTTATCTAGATCGATCATAAAGTGTGGCCCACACAACATTGTATCAGATCTGAGATTGTAGATGCATGCCATGAATTTTATTATGGTATCAAGCATCCACCTTGTTCAAGATTTTTCATTGATTTTGATTTTCTAGGGATTGGTGGGGTTTCTAAAAAATACATGAAAGTATGCATATATAGAGTATGAAGGTAAAAAATAGACAACACCATTCTATTTAAAAGGTGTAAAAACCTTAGGAATAACTATAAACACAACTTTGTTTTTTGATATTCAATTTTCAACCATTTTTTAGGGTTTCAAGACCTTTTTTGAATTCTGTAAAAATCTATACATCCAATGACTTTGAGGAAAAACCATTTCTATATTTGTCTATAAGCTAAGTGGGTATTTACTAAATTTTAGAGTAGATACACAAAATCCATAATTTTATAGGCTTATTCAACTCGGTGGAATTTATAACCCTCATAAGTAGTTTCGATAGTTGGTGGATTGTTCATGGAAAAAAAAGTTTGGGCAGACTTTTGGGTGGTTGTGTGCATATTTTAAGAATCTAACCCTACTTTTTTTCAACTTAACAAACTCTAACAGCCTTATCACCACCCTTAGTAGAAATTTATGTGTGTTTTTGCATACTACATATCCCAACCTCCTTGTCAACAACTTCTAGCATAGTCAAAGTTATAAAGGCCTTCAAACATTTGGTGGTGTGATTTTTAGTTCCCTAGACTCTAATCTAATTCAAAACACAATTTGCATTCTACCCATTATGTATACATATTTCATAAAAAATATTTGGACCCATAGATATTTGGGTCTCTACATGTAGGGTCGGTGGAACCTAACACCTACTCAAATAGGCTTCAAATCTTGATAATTTACAAGGCACTCCCTTGGATCATACCACTACTTTTTACATAATTATAATATGATACACTTGTGTGTAGGGTAGCTAAAATATGACACTTGCCTGAGAAAGCCCCAATTTTTTCCCACCTCATTTTTTGTGTGTCACTCTATGGTGTTCAGGAAGACATCAAATTTAATTGAATTGAAAGTGGAACTATTCATATCAAAAGTGAAACCATTTTGAGGGTGACATTATTCCCACATCAACCAAATCAATCAAAAGGAGGAGGGGGGCCACTAACTTAAAGTCTTAGCCCCTAGTCACATGAGAGTTAATCCCTTGGTCACTTCCAACCCAAAAGTTCTTAAATTTTATTCCAAGAGGGCTTACATTTTTCTTGGGGAAGTTGAATTAAAAAAAAATTGAACCCAATTTTTTTTTTTAATTTTCAAAGTGGAGATTGCCCAACTTCCAACAAGCATAAATTTCAATGTGGTTTTCCTTTTGAGGTGCCATTTTGTTTCAAAATTATGATATTTTTAGAGTTGTACACATTGGTAATATTATCTTGCCTTATAAAATTGAGATTTCACAAATTTAGTGGGGGTTGCATTTTCTTAGTCTTTTGGCAGATGTATTTCAATGCATACTTACTTCAACACCATGTATTAGAGTTCAGTCCTACTTCTTACACTATTTAACTATCACAAATGGAAAGTCAAATTTCAAATCATCTTGAGGAGAAAAGGCTTACACTGAAGTATAATGGGTTTATAAAAACTAACACTTCATGTAGAGAAGAAGAAGTGGTTTAATAGAAGTGACGAAGCATAAATTCTATTATGCCTATTTATGCCTTTCAACCTGCTCTTTCATATTAAATTTGCTACTACTCCTAATGAAATATAGACCACATTAGAAACACTCTTTGGGAAGTAAGACATAATGAGGGGTCATGAGTTAGATAATGATCTCATCAGTTATAACCTAGGTCACTCTAACATCACTTTGACATGATACTTGACTCATTCACAAAGTTCAAATCACTAAGGTTACAATTAAAACTATGTAGCATTGAAAAAAAGGATGATTAGTTGATTCCTTTCATCCTTACCAATTTGGGGTCTAATTATTCTATCTTCATTTCTACCTTCCATGCCACCAAGCATTCCCTTAGAGCTACATAGATTATGCCATCATTGGATTACATTGTTGTTAAATTAAATCAAAAGTAAGACAAACTTATTCAAATTACTACATTGAATTCATCTAAATTGCATGCCTTAAATTTGATTCATAAAAAACATAAGGATTGTAATAGCAAGGAGAAGAAGTAGAAAAAAAGACCTAGAGAAAAGTAAAGGTCAAAAATCTTGTGGTAAGTCCAAAGCATCAAAAGGATCCTTCTCTTCAGAAAGATAATGTAAGAAAGAGTGAATCACGTGTGCCTATTATAATAAATATGGGAATGATGAATATAAATTCATGAAGAAGTAGATTGACTAATTGACTAAGATGCTCAAGAAGCACAATTTCAGCATCCCTAATTCTTCTAATCAAAGTTCATTAGTGCATTATTATTCTAAGGCCAAAGATAGTAAAAATGGAAAAGATAAGGGAAAACATTTATTATAGTTGCATCCAATCCTTTCATATGGGTAATTGATTTTGTGCATGACATACACATGGCTTCATCATAAGGCATGTTCTTGTCTTTGAAGCCTTATTCTATGCCTTCCATCTTGTTGGATGATAATAATTCCATAAAATATAGTGGGAGAGGATATATTTAAGTGAATGATGAGAAATTTCATGATTTTATATGCGTTTCCTTATTATCCACCAATTTCCTATCTGTTTATCAGATCACTCACATTAGTTTGGGCAAAAGAGTTGAATTCACACCTAATTCACCAGTTATGATGGAAGTAAATAATGAAATCATTATTTCATTTAGGAAATTAGATCATCGATCATGATTATATAATTTATTACATTTTTATCTTGATAAATTTTATACTGCATTGATCACTCATTCATATGGGGAGAGTAAATTATGGCATGAGTGATTTAGCCATCTCAACTATCTCTACCTAGAATTACTTAGGAATCAAGACATGGTTTGAGGGTTGTCATGAGTCAAGTTTTTTGATGGAGTTTGCCAAGGTTTCATTCTTGATAAGAATCCTAAGAATAATTATGACAAATTAAAATCATGAAGAGTTGAATAGATATTAGAGGTAGTCCAAAATGACATTTATGGTCCATTCCTAAAACCTTCATTCAACATGACTAAGTGCATGCTTACTTTCATTGATTAATTTTAAAGATATACTAGGGTGTAATTTATTAATAAAAAATTATAGGTCTTTGATAATTTTTAAGACTTTAAGGCATTTGTAATAAAATAGTTAGGTAAAGTTATCAAGAATTTATGCATTGATAATGGTGGTGAGTATGTTAGTAACCATTTTGAACAACTCTATACTTTAGAGGGGATTAAAATACAATGTATAGTTATATATAATCTTAAAAATAATGGTTTTGTAGATCACAAAAATAGGTCCTTAAAGGAAATGGAAAACTATATGCTACACTCCAAGTCTCTTACACCTCAGTATTGGGTTGAGGCCATTAATTATATTTATTATATCTAGAACCAAGTTCCTCATAAAAAACTAAAGGGATTCACTCTTTTTAAATCTTAGAGAGGTCAAAAACCCATAGTGAATCACTCAAAGTATTTATATCTTCTGTAATGGCCTACATTCCTAATAAGGAATGTAATGTAATGAAACCTCATATTCAGCCTTACATCTTCATTAGATATCATGAGGGTGTTTAGCTATATAAGATTCTCCATCACACCACTCATGATTTATTCATTGAAAGGAGTGTTCAATTTCAAGAGGGTCTTCTAGACTCTACCCATGACACTCCTCCCTCTTCCTTTGATGCATTATAATTAGATGGTAGTTCTAATAATTCAAATTCCCTTGAGCAGGTTCGTAATGATCCAATATTCATCTTCTAGTTTTGATGATAAGAGTAGTGAAGAGGACTCACATCCTCCTTCTCCTAGAATATCTTCAAAGGAAAAGGAATCCCTTCTTGACCACTGGTGTTCTTTAGGCTAGATAGACAGTACAAAGTGCTAGCCATTATGTTGGAGATGCATCAGACACTAGGAAAATTTGTTCATAATTTTAGAATGCCCCACACCCTTTTATTACATCTACTTCTGATCTATAGTCATTTCATGAGGCATCAATCACTCCTGAGTGGGATATTTCTATGGAGGAGTATGGCTCCTTAGTGATGAACAACATCCAAAATCTAGTCCATCTTCCTAAGGGAAGAAAACTTGTTTGATGTAGGTGGATCTAAAAAATAAAATTTATAGTATATGGGTCTATAGATAAGTTTAAATTAGTTTGGTAGCAAAGGGTTTTTATCAGGTAGCTAGAATTGACTATACCAAGATATCACCCTAGTTTCCAAAATAAACTTAATCTGATTCAATTTTGTCATTACCATAGCACATCACTAGTTGTTCATCAGATGGATGCAAATATTGCCTTTCTTCATGGTGACCTCAAAGAAGAAATATACATGGATTAACCACAAGGATTTGAGGAAGATTCCTCCTTAATTTACAAACTTCAAAAATCTATCTATGGCCTCAAACAAACTCCTTAATATTTCAATGTTGAGATGGAATTATTTCAATTGGGTTCAATAGATGCCATTCTAATCTAAATGTCTAAATTTTATGATAGGATGATTAAATGTTGATTATAGTTCTTTAAGTGGATGACTTATTGATCATATGTAATTTTTCATCCATCATCACAACAATGAAAACTATTTTGTATGAAAGGTTGTTAATGACTAACTTGATCTTCTTGCATTACTTCAACATGATTCAAAGTTCTCAATCTGACTCTAGGATCACTATTGCACAATCAAAGAATGCTATTGATTTACTTACATGGTTTTGTATGGTTGACTGCTTTCTGGTGTGAATCTTGAGGTTGCTTTTTCATCTCCTTTGGTTAATGATACCTTGTAATGATAAAATTTTGGAAGTCTCATCTACATTATGCACACTAGACCTGACATTTCATATGCATTGGGCATGGTCTCTATATTTATGTAGGAACTCTTAACCAAAATCTGACCCCAATTTAAAATTGGTCACCCCCTATAGATTTAAACTTCATAGAGATGTATAATTTATATCATGGTCTTTTTAGGGTCTCTATTGGTCCAAATTTTTACCATGTGGTCATATGTACCCTTGTCTAGCATTATCCAAGTTTTGGTCTTAGGTTCACTTCTCTAGTCTTATGGTTAATCTCAAGGTCTTGGAATGGTCAAACATGGTCAAATGTTTATTTTGGTATAGGATCATTTTAAAAGGCTATTTGTATGTCATTTAATGCCATATTATCTTGCACTAACCTTTATTTGACTCTCATAAGTGAAAAATCTTAATTTGGCCACCTTTTAGCCCATGTTGAAGAGTTGGACATGACATTCCAAGAAGAAAATGTTTAAATAAGATTCTAAATTCCATTGATGTCATAAAAAGGTCAGATAAGGGTCTATTCTTGCACCTGTTTATCTAGCTCATAAATAAATGGAGAGGAATTTTTTTTAGGGTGGGTTTTATAGGTTTTGGAGATCCTTTTAATGGTTGTTTCATTAGTTTAATCATATCCATGAATTCATTCCACTTGAAGTAAGAATGTCTTAGTGTACAAGCTATTCTAGTGAATTATACTAAAATTATCTATTTTATATTCATGATGGTCATTCACAGAGGTTTTATAATGCTTCATAGATCATGAAAGCTCCCTCAATTTCATGTTTTTTTTTTTTTTTTTTTCTGAAGATGTGTTTTTTATTCATATTCCTCAAGAATGCTTGCTTTTGGGAACATGGTTTGTGTGCAGATAATTCACTTGAGGTTTGATTGTCAATATTGGCTCAATTACCGATAATATATCATAGTGTGAGGTTATTATATGATATTTTAATTCTATAAGTGAATTAAGGTTCAAGATAGGAGTCCAAATGCACACTTTTCCATTGAGAGCTTGTTGTTTCTTTCATATACATGTTGTATGAAATTTAAGAGTAGTTTGAGGATGCTCAAAGTCATGAAAAGAGACTTGACACACTTGTACATGAATTATATGATATGGATGGCCCTAATATATTGACCAAAGTGATTATAATTGACTAGAGGCTTTGATTCTAAATGCATAAAACATATACATGGGTTGACTATATTTGCAGTCTGTACAATGACAAGTCAAGTGAACTAAAGGTGATATGGTGTTGTTTGATGATCTATAGTCTTGGAAAAGTGATAAGTAAATGAAATAAAGATATATGTAGTAGGTGAAATGGTTGATAAGTTCAAGAACCCAAAGAAGTGGCTATTTGGTAGCATATCTAGTCAATTAGAGACCTACAAACCTTGGACATGTAGGTCCTCTTTTGGGACAAAAATCAAAGTTGAACATGAATACCTAGATTATATGTAGATGCAGATGGTGTTACAAGCCCTCAAAGAGTCATTAGGATTCTCTCTAATCAGTGATAGTCTTGAAATTGAGCTGACAAATAGTCAAGTATCCACCTACAACAAATTATACGAATTGTATATGAGATCAAGTAGAAGATAGTTTAGAAGTGTATAAATGTGTTAGTAGACCCTAGAGATAATGAAATAAACCTTTCCCAAAGGTTTGGATCATTAAAGAATCATTGTAAGATTGAACTTAGTCTTAAACTCCCACACACAGTCAATATCCTAAAAAGCCATCTACAAGCCTATTTGAGGCACCATTTCCCACTAAAAGTGAAATAAAATGGGGTAGAGGTTATGATATATGTTTGAAGGGTCCTTGAAACCAATTGGAGACCTCAAACATGTTTAGAAATGTTGGGAATCAACCACCAATTTGATTACACTTATGAAAGCAATAAACGCAGAATTAAATCAGAATGATAAGTAACTAGAATCAGATAATAGCAAAGAACAAGAGATACAAGAAACCACCCTAAAAACTTGTATTAAACTCTTTACAGAAGGAATACAATTGAAGAAACTCCTTTCTTCCACACCTCTCTCAGATGTACAGATCTCTCTCTAGGTCTCTTTCCCTCAAGAGCTCTCTCTCTTAAGTACAATCAACTCCAACAACTTAGAATGATTCACATGTACAATTCTGTACTGTTCTTCAACATTACATTACAATAAGCTAAGAAGATCTAATCCTACATATAAAATTAGGAAACTTGAGCATGCATTTACAACCAATAGTTATGCCACTTAAACAAGGGCTCTAAATCAGTCTTACTAATATTAGAGACACAGACTTAAGAGTATGACTTAATCCCATCATGCAAACACTCAGTTCTATCCTCAGAAATAGCTCTCTGGACGCACAAGTAACCGATGCCGGTTCCTGCTTGCTTGCTTGTGATCGATGTCAGCCGATCTCTGTCGATGCCAATGTCTCCTGAACTACACCTGACCGACGTCGATCACTCCTGACCGACGCCAGTGACTATGTAAACCTACAAACTACAAAATTCTCCTTAGGTGAAGCTTTTAGGCTCCACACCTTAACAATCTCCCACTTGGAGATAAACAACTGCACCAGTACCTGTACAACAACATCTTCTAGCTCCTCCATCTTCAACTCAATCATGAAGACTAAAAGAAGTTGAATGAAGATTCAACTTCTCCTTTGTAACCGGCTTGGTTAACATATCCACAGGATTCTTATCTGTATGGATCTTCTCTAGCTTCAACTCACCATCCTCCAATACCTGTATTATGAAGTGGTACCTTAGCTATATGTGCTTTGTTCTTGAGTGAAAGGCTGAATTCTTAGCCAAATGAATTGCACTCTGACTGTCACTATACAATCTGCAACTGTCTTGCTCCTTTCCTAACTCTTCCATGAACTGTGTCATCCATATCATCTCTTTGCTAGCCTCTGTGACTGCAATATACTCTACTTCTGTAGTTGACAAGGCAACAACCTTCAGCAACTTTGATATCCAGCTAACCGCCGTTCCACCAATAGTGAAAACATATCCTGTGGTGCTCCTTCTACCATCCAAATCACCTGCCATATCTGAATCTACATAACCATGTAGAGAAGTATTTGAACCTCCAAAGCATAAATGCCTACTACTGGTTCCTCTTAGATATCTAAGGATCCACTGAACTGCTTTCCAGTGTTCCTTTCCTGGATTGGCCATATACTTACTTACAACTCCCACTGCTTGGACAATATCTGGTCTAGTACACACCATTGCATACATTCAACTCCCTACTTCGGAAGAATATAGAACTCTACTCATGTACTCTACCTCATCATGTGAATTAGGACATTGTTCTTTACTCAACTTAAAATGTCCAACCAAAGGTGTGCTTATCAGTTTTGCATCTTGCATGTTGAACCATTTCAACACCTTGTTCACATAATCCTCTTGAGACAAAATCAACCTATGATTTTTCCTATGTCTCTTAATGCTCATGCCAAGGATTTTTTTTACTGTTCTCAAATCCTTCATGGCAAATGTTTGAGCTAATTTCACCTTAAGCTCAGAGATATCCTACATGTGTGATCCTGCAACCAACATATCATCTACATACAACAGCAAAATGATATATCTACCATTATCCAATCTCTTAAAATACACAAAATGGTCAGATTGACACCTACTGTAGCCATGCTCAGTCATAAACTTGTCAAATCTCAAATACCACTATCTAAGAGCTTGCTTGAGGCCATACAAGCTTTTCTTCAATCTGCACACTAACTTCTCCTTACCTTTGACCTCAAATCCTTCTGGCTGTTCCATATATATTTCCTCATCCAAATCTCCATGAAGAAACACTGTCTTAACATCTAGCTGCTCAAGATGCAAATCCTCAATAGCAACTAAAGACAGTACAGTCCGTATAGAAGTCATTTTAACAATAGGAGAAAAAATCTCACCAAAATCAATACCTAGTTTTTGTGCAAATCCTTTCACTACCAATCTGGCCTTATATCTCATCTGTCCATTCTCACCTTCCTTCAATCTATAGGTCCATCTGTTCTTCAGTGTCTTCTTACCAGCTGGCAACTCAACCAAATCCCATGTTTGGTTCTCTCTTAAGGACTCCATTTCCTCAACCATGCCATGCTCCCATTGATTCTTGAACTCCACCTGTATTGCTTCTTCAAAACTCTCTGGTTCTCCACCATCAGTTAGCAATAAATAGAATAATGAATGGAAATATCGAATTGGAGGTTTACTTACCCTTTCTGACCTCCTGATGGGCGTCTGAGACTCATCCACAACACGTTGTCCACCCAAATTCTCTGACAGTGACTGACCTCAGTCACTTCCAGGCCTGCAACTGGCCAACGTCGATTCTTCTTGACCGACGTCGGTTACTATCTTGCCGACGTCTATTCCTGCTAGGCCGACGTTGGTTTTCGTCCTACTGACGCTGGTTCCTGCTTTGTCGATGTCAGTCTCTATGTTTTCCTACAAGTGATTATTTCTTCTTCTTGCGAGCTCATTTTGGACCGTCAGTTCATCCAATTCACCATTGCTCTACTCAAATTGATTTAGCTTCTTCAGCTGATCACTATACATCACTTTTTCATTGAAAAAAACATCACGGCTCCTAATTATCTTGTTAGTTCCTAGATTCCAAAATCTGAAACCAAAATCATCTGAGCCATAGCCAATAAATGTGCACCTCATAGACTTAGCATCCAGCTTCTTTCTATTTTCCTTATCAACGTGCACAAAGGCTTCACAACCAAAAACTTTGAGGAATGAGAGATCTACCTTTTTACCTGTCCATGCCTCTTCCGAAATTCCACCATCCAGAGCTGTAGAGGGTCCTCTGTTAATCAAGTACACTACAGTGTCAACAACTTTTGCCCAAAACTCTAAGGGCAAACCAACATGCAATCTCATACATCTTACACGCTCCATAATTGTTCTGTTCATCCTTTCAGCAACTCCATTCTATTGAGGTGTCCTTGGAACCATCCTTTGCCTATGGATTCCATGCATATAATAATACCAATTGAACTTATAGCTATAGAACTCACCACCATTGTCAGATCTCAGGCACTTTAATCTTCTGCCTGTTTCATTCTCAACCATAGCTTTCTAAATCTTAAAAGTCTCAAATACATCAGATTTCTTCTTAATATAATGGACCCATACCTTTCTTGTAGTATCATCTATGAACGAAACATAGTACTGTGATCCTGTAATAGAAGCAACCTGAGTCGGTCCCCACACATCTATGTGAACAAGCTGCAACTTATGCTTCTTTGTTGACCTAGTCTTGAGAAAACTAACTCTCTTCTATTTCCCAAAAACATAGTGCTCACAAAAATCCAGATCTATGATTTTCAAATCTGAAAGCTTACCTTTAGACTTAAGAATTGACATTCCCTTCTCACTCATGTGGCCAAGCCTTGAGTGCCACAATTTTGCATCCACATCTGAAGTAGATAATACAGAAGGAGAATTGTTAGTAACACAATTACATAAATAGAGAGTACCTACTCTCTTACCTCTGGCCATTACAAGTGCACCCTTGGTTACCTTCCAAGATTCAGCTATGAGAGTTACTGTCCAACCCTCATCCCCTAACTTTTCTGTAGAAATCAAATTCCTCTTCAAGCTAGGAACATGCATAACATCTCTCAACACCCATGTGTTGCCATTCTGCATTTTCCACTGCACTTTACCTTTGCCAATAATTTTAGAAGGCTCATCATCCCCTAGATACACTATTCCAAAATCTCCATGGATATAGTCACTAAAATATTCTCTATTAGGGGTACCATGAAAAGATGCACCAGAATCTAACACCCAAGATTCTATATTATTATGCAAAGAGAATATTAAAGCATCTTGTGCAATACCTGCAACCTTTGCTTCTTCTTTTCCTTCATGTTGATTATCCTCCTTAGGCTTTGACCAACAATCTCTGCTTATGTGCCCTATCTTTCCACAATTCCAGGATTGTGGCTTCCTGCCATTTCTAGATTTGGATCTACCTCTCACCTTTGACTTAGATCTTGATCTCTTCTTTCTCTTCTCTTTCTGCCTTCCCTTGCTCTCAAAACCTAAAGCGTTCCCTGATGTTTCCTTTGTGCTTTTCCTATGAATTTCCTCATTCAAGATAACACTAACAACATCCTCTACTTTTAAAATATTTGAAGCAAATGTAGTATTACTAACTACCATTACTAAGCTATGCCAGCTTTCAAGCAAAGAACATAATATTAAAAGAGCTTTAATTTCATCATTAAATACAATATTGATTGAACTTAATTTAGTTACAATTCCATGGAAATCATTCAGGTGACTAGATACAGATCCACCTTCCTGCATACGCAAATTAAATAACTGCTTCATAAGATATACCTTATTAGAAGCTGAGGATTTTTCATACAAATTTGCTAAAGTAGTCATTAACTCTACTGTAGACTTTGCCTGTGATAAATTAGATATCACAGTAGATGCTAGACTCAGTCTTATAGACCCCAGAGCCTTTCTATCAAGAACTTTCCATTCTTCATCATCCATGTCTGTGGGCTTCTTTGCAATCCCACCTAACGGTAAGTATAGATCTTTCTGATATAGATAATCCTCTATCTGCATTCTCCAATGTTGATAATTTTTGCCATTAAACTTCTCCATTCTCAATTTACTTTCTTCTGCCATTGCTTCTCCCACTCAAATAGAAATCCCTACAGAAACCCCTATGAGTAACCTATAATCAATACACACTGCATAGATCTGAACCACCTGTTAGTGAACCTGAGCTCTGATACCACTTGTTGGGGATCAACCAACAATTTGATTACACTTATGAAAGCAATAAATGCAGAATTAAATCAGAATGATAAGTAACTAGAATCAGATAATAGCAAAGAACAAGAGATACAAGAAAACACCCTGAAAACTTGTATTAAACTCTTTACAAAAGGAATACAATTGAAGAAACTCCTTTCTTCCACACCTCTCTCAGATGTACAGATCTCTCTCTAGATCTCTTTCCCTCAAGAGCTCTCTCTCTCAAGTACAATCAACTCCAACAACCTAGAATGATTCACATGTACAATTCTATACTGTTCTTCAACATTACATTACAATAAGCTAAGAAGATCTAATCCTACATATAGAATTAGGAAACTTGAACATGCATTTACAACCAATTGTTATGCCACTTAAACAAGGGCTCTAAAACAGTCTTACTAATAATAGAGACGTGGAATTAAGACTATGACTTAATCCCATCATGCAAACACTCAATTTTGTCCTTGGAAATAGCTCTCTGGACGCACAGGTAACCGACGCTGGTTCCTACATGCTTCCCTGTGATCGACATCGGTCGATCTCTACCGACGTCGGCGTCTCCTGAACTACACCTGACCGACGCTGGTGACTGTGTAAACCTGGAAACTGCAAAATGCTCCTTAGGTGAAGATTTTAGGCTCCACACCTTAACAAGAAACATGGATAATATAAGTGGTGAGAGGTTAGGGTCTAAACTTTCTATGAATAGTCAAAACCCTAAAGGAAAGCTACATACCTACTAGTGGAATGGATTGAATTCAATCTTGAAGAAAATAGTAGAGGTGTTGAGAGAGGATCTAAACATAGTTAAATCTCCAAATAACAAAACATACATTAGGGAAGGTCGGTAATGTGAAGATGAGATTTTTGAACACAAGAATATAGTTAGACCCTCTAAATACACATACATGTGGCTAGACAAATAATTAGTCTAAGTCTAAAGAAGAAAGAGGGAAAGGTGATTGAAAATTATTTAAAACCTAATTGAGAATATACAAAAATTCAAGGACCAAGAGAATTATTTGATTTAAAGACCCAAAATAAAAAACATGATCATGGCCTTCTTATAGGTCATCTACAGGCCTATTTGAGGGACAACTTAGTTGCATACCTAAAGAGAATGGTATTTTGATTTTGAAATTTTTTTTGGAAAAAATTGGAACTTAAATTAATTCCATGAACTATTGAAGAAGATCACTGAGGTGATTGGTGATGTTCTTGAATGTAAAATGTAGACTAGATACCCTCATGCACACATACAGGTTACTCCAACTATAGACTGACTGTAGGTTTAAAAGAGGAGAATAGAAGTTTTGATAAATAATTTTAACCCATAAATATTTTAACTCAGATATAAAGAGAATTTAAATTGATATTGGTATATTATATGAAAGACAAAACACAAAACACAGTCAAGTTACCCTAGAAACACCTACAAACTGAGAGAAGATAGGCAGACCTTAAACCTAAAATAAGGAGAAAAGATGATGGAATATAAGGTATAAATTATATGGGATTATAATATATAAATTAATTTTAATACCAATTAAATTAAAAATATAGATTTATAAAAATTGAATTCTAAACTTCAATACACAGTCATCATAACCTACAACTCTGCCTACTTATGAGCTTTTGCTTGAATTGAAGAAGAAGGGATATGAAAGTTTTGGAAGAGTGAGAATAATTTGAGATGATATATAGTTTAATGGAGATACCATATAAATACTCATGTATGGTAATAATATTAAAATGTCAAAGCACAGTCTAAGACCTAATGAAGCCTAATTCTCATATAGTCACTAGCAAGCTATAACTAGTCTTGATAAATTGAAGTGTTGAGGATTTTATAGGCATTTCCATGCATTTAAAATTGGTAAATAGGGTGGTAATGAATTTAAAAATACATCCATGGTGTACTTGAGGTCACACAAATAGTGGATATACCCACTATTTTGTCTCAAACATGGCCCACTCCTTAGGTAAGGGGCAGTCATGAGACTCAGAGAGCTTTTTGGACTCAAATCAGTAAATAAACTTCTAGACCTCATTTTGGGATATTTAGGAAAAAAATAGACATATTATAGGTTTATATACACTCTCAGGTGATAGTAAACCTATGGTTTCTATCAAATGCCCTTGGGGGTTAGCAAGAAGTAGATAAGCTCTAAACTCTAAACACCTTGACTAATACACCATGATCATATACATGGGTAAAACGTACTATAAAAAAATGTGGAATAATTTGGGTCATGTTATAAATGTTTATTAACTCTTCCTGAAAATGGAATTGATTTTTGAGACTCAAAACTCAAATTTGATCTCTCTTGGGCTTGAGAAATGCTAAGCAGGCCACCCGAAGAGTAACTTCAGATGCTCATAACATAGCTCACAATTTGCATAAGAGTATAAGACATTTGTTATAGTTTAATGGGTTATATAAAAAGGTTTTAAAATTTTAATGAGGTCAATTAATTATCCTTTATTTATGAATAATCGTTTAAACCCCAAATATGGCTTAAACCTCTCTTAAACCCTAATAGTGACCAATCATGGAAAAAGGACCTCAATGCACATCCAATGAAATAGTTTGATATTAAAAACTATTGTATATTGTTTATGAATCCAAGAAGGTTATGAATATGTACTTTTATGTTGATGTCTCTTATATGGGTTTATATAAATGCCTTGTTTTTACATGTTTTTGATGTTTTGTAGGTGTTCTAAGAAGGGGAGAGCTTCCCAATCATGGGATGAAATCAATTTTAAGTTTTCATATCCATTAAAATTATAAAATTTTCAAAATATATTTTTGAGGTGATCAAACCAGGCCCATTTTCCAAGGCAGTCTCAAACAAGCTCAAAATGAGACTAGGTGGTAAGGCCATTTATTGGTTTGCATACTTCTATAGGCTTTTAGGACCTAAAAATTGACATGGAGGTTATTTATGTGACATGGAAAGTTAATAAAATGATTTTGGGTTATTTAAAATGTGTCATAGAATTCTAGAGCAATAAAATAGGGTCCTAAGCAAGGAGGCCTAATTTGGGCCTAATTCAAGAGAGAGAAATACAAAAAATATAGACTTCCACTCAGAGACTAAAGATTAAAATTGATAGGGAGATAAAAATTCATAATGGGTCCTATATTATTCCATTTTTATTTTCAATACCATCTTTAAAAATCCCTATACAAGGAGGTTTATATGTTTTTAGGGCTACAAGGAAACTAGGCCTAGCGAGAGCTTAAAGAGCAAAATGAATTCTTGGGAGTTGTTATATTAACCAAAATGGTGTGTTTCATACCTAGAAAAATATATTAATACCTTTCATGAAATTTTTATTAGCTGAATAATATGCACTTGAGTTGTAGGCCACTTGGACCGAACTAGGTGTGAGAAATGAAGAGTTTCAAGACACCTATGCACATGAATGATGTAATGGAAGGTTAGAGGATTTTATTAAGGCATGTTAGATGTTAAATTAGTGTTATTCAATATTTTAAATGTGAATTCATGGTTTTAATTTCAATTTATCACTCCTTTCATGCATGGAAGATCAGTTTTCAAGGAGCTAGTCAAGTTGTCAAGCTAATTTGTAGCCCCTATGCCATTTGGAAGATTGGAGATGATTTAGGAGTGAGACACATGGCCTTGGAGGTATGTTTGGATTGTATCATAACTAAATTTTTAAAAAAACTTATTAATTCAATTATCAATCTTATTCTACCACCTCTTTCTCTCTCTCTTCCCCCCCTCTCTTTCTCTTCACACTTCTCTACATAAGTAGTCACTTTTGGATAAGTTTGTAAGATCCAAATATGGTATGGTGAATCCCTCATGGTTTGAATACTTTTTTAAACTTTTAATAAATATTTTAAATCTGATTTTGAGTTCATAACTTCCTGTCTATGTGTGTGAAGTAGTGCATATTTGAATGACAAGTGATAATCATCTATCCTTATATTCACTTTACTCTTTATTGTTTTGTGCAAGTAGTCTACTCTCTAACAGGTCACATGAAGTGTAGTTAGTGTCTTTGTATGTCTCTAAATGTAAGTAATACTATTAACATATACAATCATATCTCTTGTTTATTCACCTTGAGAAGTGCATTGCATATCACCTTCATGTTTGACATACTTATGTTAGAGAAAATTTGGATGTTGAAGCTAGTTTTGTGAGTCATCTTTCACAGTGTAAGTTAATGGTAGTCTAGTGGAGATAAAATTAGTTGAATCACCTCATTATGATATGTTTATTTCATGTTCTCTCTTTCCCTTTTTAACCCAAGAAAGCAAGTAGTATAGATGATGAACTATAATGAACATATCTAAGGAGCTAGTCCTTTAATCTAGAGTTTTGACTCTAATTTAGGAAACCCATAGGTCTAAAGGTAATGAAATGTTCCACTAAATTTGGATAAGGCTTAAAATACCTATCCAATTGTGTAAAATTAAGTGACAACATTTCTATCATGTTCGGTGGGAATATTGTATCAAACATTTCTTGTCAAGGTGAATTTTGGTCTTGACAACATCACAACTACATAATTGTGTTCTATTCAACATTTGGTGACTCTAGTGAAGGTAATATTTGGTTGTAGACCAATTTTTTATTTTGTTCATGCTTCATGGTCCTTACTAGGTCATCTTTCAGTAGAAGTAATAAACCTACAAATCCACTCCCCCATCCTAAACTTCATCTTGAATTTTAGTACCCTTAACCTATCTCAACATTGGAAGAACAATAAGATTTTGCAAGTAAAGATGAGCAAGAGAGTGAATAATATTTTGAAGATAACATGGATAGACAACATGCTTTCTTAACCTTCAATATTGAAAATCCTATAAGCCTTAATGCCTATTATGTCCCTCTAAATGACACTAAGATTGTTACCACCTTCAATGGGGAGGGTCCTTTCACCCCAAGTGAGAATATTAGAGATATGTCCAACATCTACAATTTCTATAATGTCACTTAAGTTAACATATCATTCAAATTTATTGCCATGTCTCTTAGGGGAAAATCCCTTGATTGTTATATAATATTGTTGGGAGGATGCATCACTACTTGGAATGAGTTTAGGTAGTTATTAACTCCAATATTTGAAGACAAAAGTGATCATACATCACACATACATCATCTAAATGTCATTTAAAAAGGGCCCAAAGAAATTATGCATGATTTCAATGAGTGGTTTAAAAGAACATGGAATAGGTTTCTACCTCCCATGAGTCCTTCTGCAAGTTTTTTTCCAACATACTTTAGAGATATTGGGATCGATATAGTTGTCATGGTTTAGTTCATGGGTGGGTAAACTTTGCCTAAAGCCTATGACATAGCCATTAGAGATGAGAATGGTTTGATCTAAACTAGTAAGCTCCCTCCAAAAGTCTTTATGCCCATTCTGCCTAACATGTTTACTACTCCTCCAAGTCTTGCTCCAATTCTAAGTTCAAAAAATAAGTCTAGAGCTACTCCAAAGAAATTAGATGAGACCATTGATTTGAATACAAAGTGTAAGTCTTTAGAAGCTCAAATTAGGAAATTAAATCAACAATTTGGAGTTCACCAAAACCCCTACTACTACCCTTTATAAGCAAATAAATTTCAACCTCAGCATAATGGTCAAGGGAGAGGACAAGGTTAGCCTAATTTCAATAGGACACCTAATTCCTATAATCCAAATTCCACTCCCAACACAAGAGCCATGGTTCCAGTCCATAGTAACCTAGTTCAAGGTAAAGAATGCCTAGATTCTTTAGGGTAGTATCAAGGATAGTATATAAATTACAATAAGGGTGAAGGACAAGATTTGGTTGTTCAAAGAGGACCTACTCCTCCATTAACAATAGAATATGATTTCTTCATGCAAGTAGAATAAAATGGAGAGTATGACATTTAAGGAGTGACCCTTGTAGCCTTTTAAGTAGAAGATAAACTTATCCTAAATTAGATTAATTCAGTTGTAGTGAACACAAGGTCAAATAAAAGAGCCTTAGGAGTTGTTCAATATGTGGATACAAGTTCAAATAATCTTCCTTCAAAGCAACAAGGTGTGAATGTAAATGTGGCAACCTCTACAAGTCCTGTACCTCTTCAAAATCAAAACTTGGTAATGGTGACTCAATATTCATTGCCTCAACCTCAAGGCATTTCATCACCTATAAGGATGCAATAAAAGGTTAGTGTTCCTTATTTTAATATCATTTAATATTTAAAGAACACTAAGACAAGAATTTCTCTTTGAGAAGTACTTCATATGCCCAATCAAAAAGAACTACTTCAAGGGTATCTATCCCAAATCCATATCAATCCTCAACTATAAAGACATGGCGGTGTAGCCCTCACAAATGCACCTATCCATATTTTTAAATTGTCCACCAAATTTGAAAATCCCCTACCTTTCTATCTCACCATCATTGTGGGAAACAAACGAATCCATAATTGCATTGTGGATAGTTGGGCAAGTAGTTCAATCATGCCCAAACTAGTTGCAAACAAGTTAGGATTGAAATATGAGCCATATAACAAGGGAGTGTTATAACTTGATGAGACACCAACCAAGTCAATAGGGATTATTGAAAATTTGAAATTTTTCTTGCATGATTGTCCAAGATTTCCAATTTTACAAGACATAATGGTGGTAGATCTACTTGCACATTTTTTTCTATGTCTATCAAGAGACTTCACTACCAAGATAGGAGGATATCTTTCTACTAATTGGTCCTTCTTGGCCTATAGAATAATCTATGGAGAAAAGGTTACTATAAGGACACAATAATTTTCTAAGTTTCACATTGAACCATATGTGAACGATAGTTATAATTTGAATTGTACTATCCATGAGGAGGAGAAGCATGCCATAGATGATGAAACATCTTCCAAACTTTAAGGTATCCTTGATATCTTCCTAGATGATTATGGTGATGATGCTTATTAGTATGATCCATATACTTTCATTGAAGAGACAAGTCTTGGAACATACATCATTCATGATGAGGGTAATGAACATTTTGAGATGAGTCTTGATGATCCTCTTCAACAAGATATAGAAGGTAATTATCTTATTCATATGGATGATGATGATGATTTTCAAAGTATGATAGAGCATGATGATGTAAAATATGGTGCAATTATGCCTTCTCAAAATGAAAGAGTTCAAAAGTGTGAAGGTCAAAAAGAAGAGAATGATCTATGGAATAAATTCCATGCCATATTTTAAGAGTTTGAACAAGTGATTAAGTCAACCCTTCCTCAAAATAAGAATGAGCTTGAGATTGAGGTCATTTGTGAACCTAAGGATCATGAAGAGAAGTGTCAAATGACTATCAAGAAAGTTGTAGTTGTGAAGGACTACAATGAAGTAAAACTTGATTTTTTTTGTAGTTGAGGAGTAGCCTAGGCCTCAATTTGATGTTGAGCCACTTGTAGACATGATTGATTAACAAGAACACCAGTTTGATGATCCTAGACATCAAATATATCATGGTCTAGAGGAAGGTGAAGTATACCAAAGTTTCATGATTCTCGAGAAGCAAGTTGACAAGAACCAAATGAACATCAATGAGATCAAATAGTATGCATTATCAAGAAGTCCTAGTGGAGAGATAGGAGGATCATTCAATGGAGTTTCAATTGACCAACTTGTAGCTTATGAAGGTCTGATGATTGGTAAGTATTTTGACCACCTTCACAAGCAAAATCTTTTTGATAATAATCCATCATATGGTAACTTAATCTCATGGATAAGTTGTGACTCAAGTAACATCCTTTTTGATCCTAGTTGAAGCAAGAAGAAGTATTTCATCACCTCAAATATGTTTTGAGGTATATGTATAGTAGGTTAGGTGTGTTTTTTATTATCTTTGTGTGTTATTTTCCCTAAATACTTTGAGAATAGTGAGTGTGTCCTTATTTTTGTGTGTTTTTTGTGAGTTTGAAATATTTTTGAAGGCATATCAATTTTAGTTTGACTAGAAAAGTGACTCCATATCCTAATGGAAGGATAAGGCTACTGGTCTATTAGCATTGTAGACATAATACCTCTATAAATCACCAATAATGTTGACCAAATTTTGACCCCAAGTCAAAATTGGTCACCCCTTATAGGTTGAAACTTCATAGAGATGTATAATTTTTTTCATGGTCCTGTCATGGTCTCTAGTGGTCCTAAATTATTCCATGTGGTCATATGTACCCTTGTCTAGCATTGTGTAAGTTTTGGTCTTAGGTTCACTTGTCTAGTTCTATGGTCAATCACAAGGTCTTTAAATGGTCAAACATGTTAAAATGTTTATTTTGGTTTAGGTCAATTTTAAAAGGTTATTTTGATGTCATTTAATGTCATATTATCTTGTAGTAACCTTTATTTGACTCTCATATGTAAAAAATGTCAATTTGTCCACCTTTTGGCCCATGTGAAAGAGTTGGATGTGTCATTCCAAAAGAGAACATTTAAGGAAGATTAAAAATTCCAATTATGTCAAAAAAAAGTTAAGGTAAAATAATAGTTATGGTATGATAAAATATGTTGTTCAATGCCTAATCTTGGCAAAATGACACTTTACAAGCACTTATATGGCCTTGTAAGATCAATTTTAAATCATAAATGGTTTAGAAGTGTCCCTTGAGATCTCTCAGATAATTTTTCATATATTTAACAAGTTTTATGTAGAAATGACACTCTAGACACATTTTCTCCTCCATCACTACCTTCACAAGCTCAAGAAGGTAAATTTTCATTGAATGGTATGGCTAAGAGAGAGAGAGAGAGAGAGAGAGAGTTAGGAGCTAAAATTTAGGAATTTTTTAGGAATATAGGTAATATTAAAATTATTGGAGTTTTTTTTTATATTGTTTTCCTCTTATTTATTAACAATCATTAAGAGTGATAGCAGCTCATTATGGCATATTCATCTAAGAGGGGTCTGTTCTTGCACCTATTTATCTAGATCAAAAATATATGAAGAGGAATTATTTTTAGGGTGGTTTTTATAGGTATTATAAATCATTTTCATGTTGGTTTCATTAGTTTAATCATCTCCATGAAGTTATTTCACTTGAAGGAAGAATGTATTAGTGTACAAGTCATTTCAGTGATTTCTACTACAATTCTCTATTTTGTATTCATGGTGGTCATTATCAAATGTTTTATAATGATTAATATATTTTGGAATATACATAAGCTTCATGAAGTTCATGTTTTTTGTTTGAAGATGTTTTTCTTGTCCATATTCTTCAAGTATGTTTGCTTTTGGGAACATGGTATGTGTGTGGATAGTTCATTGTTGGGTTGATTTTCAATATCATCTCAATTACCATTAATATATCATAGTTTGATGTTTTGAGATGATATTATACTCCTATAATTGAATAAATGTTCAAGATATGAGTCTAAATGCATACTTTTCCAATGAGAGCTTGTTGTTTCCTTCATATACGTGTTGTACGGACTGTAAGAGTAGTCTGAGGATGCTCAAAGTCATGAAAATAGACTTAATACACTTATCCATGCATTATATGATCTTGATGGCCCTAATTCCTTCACAAAATTTATTCCAATTGACTAGAGGATATGATTCTTAATACATAGAACGTATACATACATTGACTATAATTGCAGTTTGTATAAAGACCAATCAAATGAACTTAAGGTGATATGATGTTGTTAGATGCTCTATAGTCTTCAAGAAGTGACAAGGAAATGAAAAAAAGAGATATGTAGTGGTTTAAAATTTTAATAATTTTAAGAACCCAAATAAGTGGCTCTCTAGTAGAATATACAATCAATTAGAGACCTATAGGTCCTAGGCCTATAGGTCATCTTTTAAGACCAAAGTCAACTTATCTGGTATATAATTTTTTTGAGAATGAATAAATAACTTTTATGTATATGAAAATGGTGTTACAATCACTCAAATATTAATTAGGCCACTCTCTAGTCATATATAGTCTTGAAACTAAGCTAATAAATAGCCAAGTATTCACCTACAATAGATTGTATGGATTGTAATGGGATCAAGTAGAAGATAGTTTTTAAGTCTATCAATGTGTTATAAGACCCTGTAAATAATGAAATAAATATTTCCCAAAGTTTTGGATCATTCAATCATCATGTTAAGAGAGAACTTAATCTCAAACTCCCACACATAGTCAACATCTTAAAAGGCCATCTATAGGCCTATTTAAGGCACCATTTCTGACTAAAAGTGCAATACAATGGGTCAGAGGTGTTGAGATATGTTTGAAGGTTACTTGAACCTAATTGGAGACCTAAATAATGTTCAAAATAATGGGTAATATCAGTGGTGAGAGGGTATGGTCTAAACACTCTATGAATAGTCAAAACCATAAAGGAAAGCTACAAGCCTGCTAGTGGAATGGACTGACTTCAAACTTGAAGTGAAGAGTAGAGGTGTTGAGAGAGGATATAAAACCAAATGGATTTAAAAATAACTCATAGTCCATTGGGTAAGGTTATTAATGTGAAGATGAGATTCTTGAACACAAGAATATAGTCAGACCCTCTAAAGACACCTATAGGTGGCTAGACAAACATTTGATCTTAAGTCTAGAGAAGAAATAGGAAGAGGTGATTGAAAGGTATTTGAAACCTAAATGAGACTAAGAGATAATTCAAGGAAAAATATAAGTATTTGATGTAAGGGTGCAGACTAAAAATAAAGAACACAATCATGACCTTCTTATAGGTCATTTACAAGCCTATTTGAGGAATAGTTTAATTGCATACCTAAAGAGAATGGTAGTGTGTGTTTGAAAGTTTTTTTGTACCCAATTATAAATTAAAGTAGTTAAATTAAATATTTAATAAGATCATTTTGTTGAGTATTGAGTTTATTTAACACAAAATTCTTGCTTGATACCCTCATGGGCACCTACATGCTACTCCTTTATAGATTAATTGTAGGTTTAAAATAGGATAATATAAGTTTATAGAAATAATTTGAACCCATCAAGATTTCAAATCATATCTAAAGAGAATTGAAAGGGATACTGGTGTATTATATTAAATACTAAACACAAAACACAATCAAGTTACCCTAGAAGCACCTACAAGCTAAGAAAAGATAGGTAAACCTTAAGCCTAAAAGAAGGAAAAAAGATGATGGATGACTCTAAGGTCTACACCAGATGATTTTAGAAAAAATAAATTAATTTTGAGACAAAGGAAATGAAAAATAAATATTGATCAAAATTGAAATCTACACTTCATACATAGTCAACATAACCTACATCTTTGCCTACTTAAGAGCTTTTGCTTGGATTGAAGAAGGGTTGTGAATAGGTATGGAAGAGTGAAGATAATTTGAGATGATATATAGTGACATGGATATCCAATATAACTAAATAGGTTTGGTAACAAGATGAAAATTTCAAAACATTGTCTGAGACCTAATAAAGCCTAATTCTTGCATAGTTACTAGTAGGCTACAACTAGTCTTGATAAATTAAAGTGTTGAGGCCTTTAAAGGCATGACCATGACTTGAAAATTAGTATAGATGGTTGTAATGAATTTAGAAATATATCCATGGTCTAATTGAGGTCACATAAATAATGGATATACCCATTATTTTGTCTTAGACTTGGCCCACTCCTTTTGCAAGGGGAAACCATGAGACTAAGAGAGATTTTTAGATTTAAAACATGAAACAAGTTTCTAGACATAATTTGGTGATATTGAGGAAACAAATAGACATATAAAATATTTATATACACTCTTAGGTGAGAACAAACCTCAATTTTCTATCAAATTCCCTTGAGGGATAGCAAGGAGATAGGCTCTAAACCCCAAACACACTGACCAATACACCATGAGTATATAGAGGGATAAAAAGTACTATCAGAGCATGTGGAATAATTTGGGATTTGTTTTAAAGGTGTATGAACTCTTATTAGAAATGGAATTGATTATTGAGACTCAAAACTTAGATTTGAGCTCTCTTGGGCCTGAGAAATAGTAACCAAGCCACCCAAAAAACAACTTTAGATGCTCATATCATAGCTCAAACTTACAATATAATAAGTTTTTCCAAGTGAAATTAGGTAAATTAATGATCCATTCTTTATCAACAATCATTAAGACCCCAAGAAGGTCTTAAAACTTTTATAAACCCTGATAGTGACCAGTCATGGAAAAAAGACCTCAACTACACATCCAATGACATAATTTGATCCTAAAACCTCTTGATTGTTTTTTTATGACTCCAAATAGGTTATTAATATGTACTTTGATGTTGATGTCACTTGTATAGATTTCCATAAATGCCTTGTGTTTGCATGTTTTTTAAGTGTTCTAAGAAGGTGAGAGCTTACCAATCATGGGATGATGTTATTTTGGAGTTATCATATCTATTAAAGTCCAAAATATTTCATGGGAGATCTTGGATATGATCAACCTAGACCCATTTTCTAAGGTAGTCTCAAACAGGCTCAAAATGAGACTAGGTGATAAGGCCATTTCTTGGTTTACATACTTCCATAGGGTCTTAGGACCTCAAAATTGACATAGAGGTTTATTATGTCCTAGGTAAAGTTAAAATAATGATTTTGGATAATTTCAAATGTGTGGGAAAATATAAAAATAAGAAAATATGGTCCTAAGCAAAGAGGCCTAGTTGAAGCCTAATTCAAGAGAGAGAAAGGCAAAAGAGTTAGAATTCCACTCAAAGTATGAATATTAAATTTTACATGCACATATAAATAAATAATGGGTCATCTCATATTTCCTTGGTTTCTCAATATCATCAATAGAAATCCCTACACAAGGAGGTTTACAATTTATTAGGGCTACAAGGAAACTAGGCCTAGTGAGAGCTTAAAGAGAAAAATAAAATCTTGGGAGTTATTATAAGAACCAAAATTTTTTGTTTAAGATATTAAAACATATTTTAATACCATTCATGGAGTTTTTATGAGTTGAAGAATATGCACTTGATTTTTAGGCCATTTGGACCAAACTAGGTGTGGGAAATGAAGAGTTTCAAGACACTTATGCACATAAATGATGGAATAGCAGTTCAGAGGAGTTTATTATGTCATGTTAGATGTGTAATGAGTGTTATTATATAATTTTAAGTAAAATTAATGGTTTTAATATTTTTCACTCTTTTCATGAAAGGAAGAGCAATTTTCAAGGAGTTAGGCAAGGTATCAAGCTAATTTATAATCCCTATGCCACTTGGAATATTGGACATGTTTTAAGAGTGAGACACATATACTTAGATGTCTATTTGTAATATCTCATAAATCCCCTCATTTTTTCAAATGATGAATACACTTTTCAATATTCTTCTACTACACCTCTCTCCTCTTCTCACACCTCTCTATATAAACAACCAATTTTGGCTAGGTTTGTAAGATCCACATCTAGTATAGAAAATACCTTCTTATTTTAATATTAGTTTTTCCTTTGAATAAATATTTTAAATCTATTTTTTAGTTCATAACTTCTTGTTTAAGTGTTTAAAGTAATGCATATTTGAATGAGAAGTGATAATTATTTATCCTTGTGTTCACTTTACTCTTTCAAATTTTGTGTAATTAGTCTACACTCTAATAGGTCACATGAAGTGTAGGTAGTGTATTTTTTTGTATCTAAGTCTAAATAATATAATTAGTGTCTAGAATCAAACCTTTTGTTCATTCACCTTGATAAGTGCATTACATATCACCTTCATGTTTAAAATACTTATGTTAGAGCAACCTTGGATGTCGAAGCTAGTTTTGTGAGTCATCATTCATATTGAAAGTTGATGGTATTCTAGTGGAGATAAAATTTAGGATTTACATCAATAAGATATGTTTATTTCATGTTATATCTTTCTCTTTTCATCCTAAGCAAGTAAGTAGTATAATTGATGAGCTATAATGAACATATCTAGGGATCTAGCCCTTTAATCTATAGGTTTAACTCTACTATAGGAAATCCACATGCCTATAGGTAATCCAATGTTCCACTCAGTTTGGAGAAGACTTAAGATACCTCTCCAAAGGTGAAAAATTAAGTGATAACATGAATCACATGAGCTACACTAGAAATCATCTAAGTGTATTATGCACTATATTTAGGGTACTCCTAGTTTCAAGATTCACTATGCAGTAGGCATCAATGTGAACTTTATTGGTTATACAAATTTAGGTTGGGCTAGTGATATTAAAAATTATAAGTCTAATTTAGGCTACAGTTTCTCCCTTGGTTCAAGTCAAATTCATTGGTCAAGTAAGAAATAAAATTCTATTTATTTATCTTCTATAAAGGAAGAATAGAGAGGAGTTATTAATTCTACCACTGAGGTTATTTGCCTTTAGGGGATTCTCACAAAGTTTGGCATCTAGTTTCAATGACCAACAATCATCATCTATGATAGCTAAAACACAATCTAGATCTATAAGAATTTGATCGTCCATAAATAGTCCAAGCATATTGATATTCACATACATTTCATTTCAGAGCTCATCCATGAGCAAGTCATTAATCTCTTCTACATCTAGATAATAGAGAAAATTGCTGATATATTCACCAAAAAATTTAGTGAGAGTAAATATTTTAATTTGTGGGTTCTTCTTGGGGTTCTAATAGCTCAAAATTATTCCTCTTTTTGGGGGATCATCTTTATGTACATGGATACCTCATCAAACCTTTATGTCGTGACCCAATTTTTCTACCCACCTAAGTTATGCTTAACGGGGATGTTAGTGTGGGAATTTTCCGCTATGTGGTTTTATTGACATGATCTAATTAGCTTTCTTAGGTTAATAATAGGTCATTAAGGAAAATGCACTTTAAGTCATTTTATAATTGCAAGTTGACTTAATTACCTTTTTGGGTTACCTAATTCCTCACTATATAATATACCTTCCTATGTACTTTTTGGCTAATGATTCTAGTACAAATTTTTTGTTGTGAATACATGTTTTCATAATTCAGAGTTATTCTTAAGATTTCACTACTCCATCAGGTTCATGTTCATCCAATAGATCATATTCAGACCAATCCTCAAGTGTGCCCCACTTTGACACCTTAGTGGCAAAAAATAATAAACAATAATTATTGAAATCAATTTGAAAAGTAATGGAAAATATGATAAATAAAATTTATATAAAAGTGACACTTGATGATCAATTATAAATTATGGAATTTATTTTGGATTTTATATACCTATATCTACTTGTGTGTGAAATATGGTGTTCCAGATCAACAAGAATAGAAATAGCATTAGCTACATAACCAAAGCAAAATCAATGTTATGCCTTGGTGCCTAATGATTATCTATTTGCATAAAATATATACTTTGCACCTTTTTAGATTTTATGTTTTTATGTGTCACTTCACAATATGATTTTGTACAAGGTTGAATTATCCCTTTATTGAGTTAGTGGGCTAAAATCCCTCATTCTTATATTAAATCCTCTTAGCTTGATCCATAACAACAATAATTACAAAAGGATAAGGGAAGAATTAGTTTGGTCAAAAAACCATTATGGATTTTTAACTACATACCATGCAAGCTAGAACTAGAATCCTCATACTTCTAAAATGTGAAAGGATAAATCAAGTGAGGATTTGTTTTCCTCCACTTACCTATGTGGGGATGTAATTACATGCTCTCTTTCCTAGTCTTGTTTTGATATAAGATATAATATAAACTTTGATGCAAGTCCCTGTGCAATAATAAATCAATGTAGAGTGTGCCTAGGCTTGACTACAAATATTTTAAAAAAATATTTAGGAAGTTTCCCTCTCTTTAAATTCTCATAGATGATTTTTATATATAGGTTTTTCATGTTGAATTAAAGACCTATTGACACACAAAATACAACTAAGAAAATAAAAATACATAAACATGGATCAAAACATCAATGATATACATCAATTAACCAAATGTTCCAAAAAATCAGAGAAGATAGAATTGGTGTACTTGTCTAATCCACCAAGGGAAAATTTAGAAGGACTGGAAAATATGTCCAAGAGGAATAAATCGAGGCAAACATGGAAAGTAGGCTTATAGGAACAAAATGAACAAGACAAAAATAGAAGTAGAGGAATAAAAGACTTTGAGATCATACACAGAATAAAAAGAGGGACAAAAACAATAAAACAAGTGACAATAATCTTCCAATATGAACCGATAAACTATATGCACAAAATAGAACTAAAAACATTACAATAAGAAGCCTTATACCAAAATTAGGTGTACAATCTACAGGTTAAGTTTCAAAATGCGAAAGAAAAATTATGTATCTTCCAAACTTTATCATCACTTAGATTGTTGTATTGATTTGATATTGTAGATTTGGAATTTTCAATACTAATTTTGATTGGGTTGATAGAGTTCTTACTTCAATATTATCCAAAAAAATGTTGGAAAAATAGACAATTCCACATGTAATTATTTCTTGATGATTTTGGAATCCATCCTCTTCATATTTCAATTATTTTTAATGTATTTAGGTCACTTCATAGATTAATATGGATGGGAGAGACAACAATTGGACACAATATATATCCTTTCAAGGTTATTCAATATTTATGAAGTCATGTAAACAAGGTCTCAAAAACACTTGGTATACTGAATGTATATAATTACTATAAGGAATTGGTAAATTTATATCAATTATCTACCTCCTAAAACATTTCCCATTAATGCTCTACATTTTTTGAAAAGAGATATTCATAGAGATTGCATCATAGATGAGATATATAAATCCTACATAAAATTAACCTAAACAAAACCATTGAAATCATTGTCAACAAAAATGCATCACTATTTGAAGTAATATCTTTAAATATAAAATGGGTGTATTATTACTCACAAGTATATTAGGTTCTCTTTTGGAGTGAAATTTATTTTAGATAAATTATGGATATGCTCTCATCAGCATTGTATTGAGTCAAACCACTTTGTTCTACCATATCAATAAATATGTAAAATTTTCAATAATGAACTAAAATCAAAGGAGCATTTTGTATTTAGGTGTGTGTATTATGAACTCTATAGTAGTTTTTTTTAATTCTTTAGATGATATCAAGACTCTTTATGAAATCTAATTTATTTTGAGAATGAGATAAGTATAGTTATATTAACTATAGAGATGATCATGTAGACATTAGAAAACCACACAACATGGTTTTAGATATCGAATTGATCCTTAGAGCACCTTGAGACCCCTTAGGGACCAATTCAAAACCTTCTAACCATAAACCTAAGTCAATCCAACTGAGTTTGACCAACATAACCTTTGACCTATCGATTGTCGATGGTCACCCTAAACATTGACGGTTAGGCTCGATCATCAATTATCATGTTTTAACTACCTAAATAGTTAAACTTTAGTATTAACTACATGTTGATTTTTTATATTTAGCTTATCTAATCTATGTGTGAAATCAATGCATGCTAAAGATATATTTAGACACCATATCAAACGTCTTATTGAACCTATTATTCCATCTCTCCCTTCCTTTTATAAAAAGAGAGGAGGAGGAGGTAAAAAGGAGGGAGAATCAAAAAAATAATCATCATAGAGAATTAACAATTATCAAATCTTCTCGTATTAGAGATTATTTTTTATGTATTCTTCCAGTAACTAGGTTAGAGATCTGAAGAGCTACAATTCATCAATCATAGCCAAGACACTGAAACACTACTATAATTTGCTCTATACTCCACAATGGGTTTTCAAACTAACCACCTCAACATTCTTCCAAAAAATGAGTTAAGATCTATTTTCACTAAATGATTCATTTATTTTTGCCTCACAACCAGTATATATCCTAAACCCACATCACAGAATCACTCAATAATCTTCCCAACTAGACCTACCTTTACATAGACCAAAACCCATAGTAACTACTGATGGTCACCCTAAGTACCAACAGTCTCTACATAACTATCAACAATTATCCAATTTTTAATAGTCACCCAACCATAGATGGTTTCACCCCCACAATTGATGGTCATTATGTGAAAATTCTAATAGCAAGCTAATTTCCCGTGTCAAGCCTAAATCAAATCCCATTTTTTGACCTTCTACCTGAGCACAGAACATCACCCCAATTTCTAAACCCCATATGATTTATTTGGCATTAATATTAAATCTTTTATTACTATAATTAGTCAAATTCATCTATTTTAAGCACTTCTTGTATTTGATTTTATTATCTTTTATTATTTATGTAAGAAATTTATCTTTCATTTTCAAAACTTGATTGTTTAAAAGTGTGGATAGACAACCTCCAAGGAAGCTTGTGCTTATTGGATCTAGCTTGTTAGGAAATACACCCTACTATCTAACTAATTAACCATTTATTTAGTGCTTTATTGTTTTAATATCATTCCTCCTAAGCCAAAGAGGAGTATCTACAACTATTTGGATCATAGAGTGGAAACCAAATCTAGGTTTTACTAACCTCACCCTTATTTTAATTTTTAGAACTTTATTCTTAATGAAATAAGAAAAATTAGCGTGAAACATTCTAACATTCCCAATGGGACCCTTGAGTGTTCTCTTGGGTTCATAGTTACATCTAGGTGTTCTTTCTTCTTATTTTTTGCTCATACAATGAAATCAAATTTTCATTTTGGGCTTAAAATTGACTGCATACATTATTTGATTGATTATTTTAGCTCACATAGCTTAATTAATAAAGTTAATTAATCATTTATTTACTCTTATCACAAACACACACAAAACCAAACCAACTACACTCAATCAATCATAAAAACAATGACATAAGGTCAAACTAGAATTTCATCACCTAGTAGTCACCTTTTCTGGCTATCCTACTTGGATTTAACCACCAAGAAGAGAACCAACTTAGTACACTAGCTGAGTATAATCTCTATAAACTAGATATTTTTTGGCTAAGCACCCGACACACTTATCATTTTAGTGTGTGAATTGAGGGGGTAGGCCCCAATATCAATCCACGGACCAAGTTCTAATATAGATCTTGAGAGCCTAAACACAAATTGAAACCAAGCATAGACTTATTTTATAGTACCCACTCTACAATCCAAGTTGAGTCACATAATTCTTAAATGCTAAGGCATAAGCCATAACAGAGACTAAAAAGAACCTTATGATTTAAATGTGCTTTAGTGTCTATTTTGTTTCCTTGACTTTTTCTTGTTTTTTCTTTTTTTGAGTTGTGAGACTATTTGTATCTTCATCTTTCCCTTATCTGCATGGTTTTAACTAGGCAACAACTAAGAAAACAAGCAAATTAGGATCCACCTCTTAATCATCTATCTTCCTTTTAGCTCTCATCCATAGAGTACATCTCAGATGTAGAGAGTTCTCCTCATCCTTATGGGATTCCTACCATCCCTTGAATTATTTCCCAAGGTGATGTAGATTTTACCACCTTTCTAGATAATAACTCCATAGCCCTCTAACATTAATTTAACACCATATCTCACCATACCCCTAATTTGGTTCGACCTATTGACATAACCTATGACATGCCATCCAACCTTATGGGTGACACTTATGTTTCCACCATTTCCACCCAACCTTTAGTCATCTAGGCATCATCTTCTACCAATAATCCTACTGATACCACCATCCAAAACCAACCCACTCAACCAACCAACACCCAAAAACATTCCACCCCAACTAATAAACTTTCTAGTATAGGAACAACCAAATCTTTGGGCACTGGTACTCTGCTTACCATTAGAGTTCCTTCTATTAGTGTCACCACCATTATTCTTATTCGCAATCTACCTACCTCCACTCCATTCAAGAGTTTGGTGGTCCCCATACCTTCTACCCTTCCACCCATTAGTACCAAAGTTATTATTACCAACCCAGCCATACCTCCTACCTAACCTGCATCAATACCTCAATATGTAACCGTTACACCAAACCCAAGCTACATCCATAACCCACAAGGGCATGTGCCTCAATCTTCCATCCAACCACCTATCTCCATGTATTCATATGTGGCATCATCCCAAGCACCCATGTCCACATACCAATATGTGGTAGGTTTTCAACTCCCCACCAACTATCCATATGTTGCACCTACCCAAACCCAATATAATATACCCTACAACTAAGGGGGTGCATAACCACAAACGAACCTTGTCAAAATGTTAATGGATAAAATGAATACTTTGGAGTCATCTATCTCTGGTGCCCATAACCTCTTATCTTATGACCAATTCTACAATGAACCAATTCATCCATCCATCCCCATTTGACCTTATCCTCCTCAATGGAAACTTCAAAAATTTTCAAAATTTTAGGGCAAGGAAGACCCTCAACAACATCTAAGAGCATTTAGGCATTCTTGTTATTTGATTGACTATGATGATGCTATCCTTCTCCATACCTTTCCCATGTCTCTATCAGGTTTGGCTCTAAATTGGTACAATGATATTACAAGGCACTCTCTCTTTTCTTTTACCCAACTAGCTTAGAATTTCTTAAATCACTTTTCCATAAACATCTCTAACAATGTTTCCATCGTCAATCCATACTTAATTCAATAATTTAATGATGAGTCCATAGATGAATTCATAGCCCATCAGATAAGCCTAATAAATCAACTCTCTTTTTCTCTGCCCTAACTCAAGCTGATCAAAATCTTTCCTCGAGCTTGTACTAAACACATGTCCTCTACTTTATGAGTTCAAAGCTTCAGGACTTTTGATGAGGCTTTTACCATGGCAAAGAAATTAGAGAATAGAGCCATTGATGAGGGGAAGTTAAAACTAATAAACAAGAATTCAGCCTTCAAAGAAAATGAGACTCTTTCCAAACCCAACAATCAAACCAACACTAACTCCAAAAATAAAGAAACCATAAATGTGGTTATCCTTAAAACTGCCCCTCCACTTGTTGTTAACCAACCCAACTCTTCCAGTTCCTCCAATCAGAACACTAGAAACCCAAACCACAACAACCAAAATCAATTTACTCCACTAGGGGAGTCATATTCTTCAGTCTTAAATAAGTTATTGAAATGTAATATCATACAACTCCCACCAATCATACCTCCACATCAATTCAATTCCTCTCATCTTGTACCTAGTTGGTATAAAGAGAATGAATTGTGTGCCTTCCACTATGATTAGACATAGATTTAGTAGGTGCAATACCTTCAATAACATTGTCCAAAATATCATCAACAAGGGGGAAATTATTTTGGATAGCCCCAACACACCCCCAAATCAATCACTTAACATCTTTACACATCCAGTTCCCAACCATGCTCATGTTGCAAACAATGAAAATAATAGATCAAATTCCTCTCATAACCACAAAGTCCATACCATTAATGTAGTTTTTAGTCAACTCATTACTGAGGAAACCATTGGTGAAACTACCTTTCTTTCCCCTCTGATTACTGAGGTAGTGGAGTCACTCTCCATTCCTTCAGAAAGTGAGACCAAAGAAATGACTATTCCCCTTTCCCCTCTCATTGAGGTATTTGAGCCACCAACCTTTCCTTTGGAAGGCATACCAAAATAGATAGCCATTATCACCATATCCTTCTCCTCCATCATACAACAAACCAATCTTCCTTTGGAAAACATCCCTAAGGAAGAGATGGCTCTACCTACCTCTCCCATAGGATACTCATCTTCCCAAACATTGGAGCCTTTGATTGAGGAAAAGGATGAGGTAACCACTTCTCTTTCTCCACCCATGGGATTGAACTTTGAGCTCAATATTGAAGGGATCAAACCTATCTATAAGTCCTATTCTGTATTGGTTTAAAACTTAGAGTACTTATCTCAACCCAACACAGATCATACCACACTTTGGCACCATCTCAAGCTTCCTTACCAAAGCAAACAAGAGCCTCCAACCATGCCACTATCATCCCTAGCTTCCATTTCCACTATTAAACCCACCATTACCCCAGCCAAACCTTCATAAGCCTCTACCAATCAAACCATAACTGAACCATCCAAACTGACTCCACCTAAAATAACCAAGTCACCCCATACCATCCCAAACAAGACCCAAATCCAACTACCACTTTTGGTTACACCATCACTCCTAATTTTATCATCACCTATTTTCATTAAAACCTTCTATAACCAAACCACCTACTTCTTAGGCATCTAATCCAACACCTTTTACCTCTAAGAAATTTGTACTAAAACCATCCACCAAGAATGCTCCTTCACCCAAATCTCTTACCATCAAACCCACTCCTAAAAGGGCTTCCACCTCAACTACCAAACCTATGACATCCATGCCTTTGCCACATTTTACTGTGTCTTACTCAACCATCCTACAAAGGTTATTACAAGCATCTTTCTTAATCTTGCCATTTATTAGACCATTTAACCCACATAGTCCTAAACCATCCTGGTATAATGACAAATTAGTATGATCATACCATAGGACACCTGAACATAATAATGATAATTATAAAGCTCTTCAAGTATTATCCCATTGGTTATATCAAGAGGATGAATTATTATCAGAAAAACATCTTACAGGCCCACCACTGACCCAAAATCTAGGATCCATCAACCAACAATTACCTACTCGCCCACTCTCATATCAGAATGAATCACAACCAAACTAGCCCTCTGTCCTAACTCTTTCCCAAATACATATCATCCATGTGGTCACATGATCATAGGCTAAATCTAAGGATAAGGGAAAAACAAAGGTGTTCATTCCATGGACATATCCCTCTTCCACCACCCAATCACCCATTTAAAACCAAACACCTTTAACTTCAATCAAACCAAAGGTTTCTATCTTGGGTCCTTATCACTCCAACCTATCTGAATCAATCCAATGAGTAGTTATAAAAAAAATCACCAAACACTAGTGAAGATGACTTTTTATGAACTGATCAATACCTCATCCCATCACTACTAAGTGATGATAGAGGCTTTGCAAGCCACAAAGGTCCAACCAAAAGACCCACAACCTATAACAACATTAGGTAGAGCTCTTCAAATTTATAACCTTTTTACTTTCAAGGATTCAAAAATTCCCTCCATCCATCCAGATGATCCAGATCCTGCCCTCTTCATTACCATGTGCATCAACCAAACCCACATCAAGAGGGCTATGATTTATGGGGGAACTAGCATCAACATTATCTCCTCCTATTCATATAACTAGCTCAAATTACCCAAGAACATTATGTTAGAAACCTCAATGGTACTTCAATGATTCAATGATACCATGGACACAACTTTATGAACTACTATCCTTCACATTCTTTTAGGACCCTGCATGCTTATTAAACTCTTCTATGTAGTAGGATATTTCTAGTATAACATTGTGTTAAGATTCCCTTGGATTCACTCCATGGGATGTGTATAATCTACTCTACACTGATGCATCAAATATTAACATGAAGGTCAAGTTGTTGACATACAAGATGACCCGAGTCTTTTTACATCATGCAACATGACGTACTAACCCAATGACATTATCATTCCTCCATTCCAACAAGCCTTCATTAGTAAAAGATGAATCCTCACCTTCCCCTACCAATGAAGAATCCACCCATTCATCCATCCCTTCTATCCAAATCCCCATAGTGGAGCTTATGGATTCGACCTTCTAACATCTTTCATTGGGGAAGTATCACCTCTTGACACTAGAAAACCTTCCTACCCATCAATATTATGGGAATCTTGACAAAAAAATTGGTTATGACCTTCATATTGGAGCCATCATTCCATTTAGGCTGTCAACTTGTCAAACCAATTTCATCTATGGGGGACTTGATAAACCCCTTGACACTTTTGCCATATATTTCTCATCTCAACCATTTACCTCTAGTTTCTCCTATCTAGATAAATTAGAGTTTTCTAAGACATAACTTTATAGGTATGCTTGGAAGTAATTTGGTCTAGGTCGATATGAACATAGGCTTCATGAGTTTCTTTCAATCAAAACCCAAAAACCTCATGAAAAGCATGGACCCAGTTTCATTCCACCTAAAAATCAAACTAACCCACCTCCCTCTACCATCATTGATGAGGACAATCCACCCTTACCTTCCACTTCACCATCAACAACTAAAGATTTTGACATTCACCCCCCCCCCCCCCCACAATTTCTTTTCATTAACATGATCAACCTCAGACCCTTGACTTAGCAAAAGGATGGCGTGACCTTGACTATTCCTCTAGCCCATCTCGAAATGGTAGTAAATGACTCTCCTACCATTAATACTATTTGATGTCATGATGATGATTTCATTCTAGCCTATATAGGTATAGATGATTCTTCTATCCACAAATATCTTCCTCCTAAGACCTCAACCATGTTGAATGAATCCACCATGGACATCAACTTGGGCACTCTAGATAACCATCACATTATCAAAATCAGCCAATCGCTAAATTTTGATGAGCTTCAGGACTTCCCCTCCTTCTTATGAGACCACAACATAGCATTTTCTTGGTCTTATAGTGACATGCTAGGAATTGGCCCCTCCATTTCTATGCACAACATATTTACCAACCATGATTCCAAGCCCTTTAAGTAGAAACTTCATTGAATGTACCCTTGCATATCCCTTCTCATCAAAGAAGAGCTTCAACATCTCCTATCCATCAATTTCATTCAACCCATTGATTATCCCCAATGGGTCTCCAACATTTTACCTATCATTAAAACCATAGGGGGACTTCCCATTTGTGTGGGCTTTTGTGACCTTAACCTTGCTTGCCTAAAGGATGACTTTCCTTTACCAAGCATTGATCAGCTTGATGACCTTATAGTTGACCATGAGATGTTATCTCTTATGGATAGATTCTTGGGTTATAATCAGATATTAATTGGCCCTAAAGATCAACACAAAACCACCTTTATCACCCTATGGGGAAATTTATGCAATAGGTTCATGCCTTTTAGACTGAAAAACATTGGTACAACCTACCAATGTGTTATGACCTATAGCTTCCACGACCTTATTCACAAAATCATCAAAGACTATGTCAATAACCTTATTTGGAAATTTAAATGTTGTAAAGATCATTTAGCCATTCTTAAGATTATCTTTGAGTGACTCATCCATTACCATGTCCACCTTAACCTCAAGAAGTGCATTTTTGGGGTCTTGTTAGGAAAGCTCCTTGGATTTATCATCTCCTTTTGGGGAATTGAAGTCAATCCTACCAAAATCAAAGCAATCCTTCACATGCCTCCTTCTACCCATCTCAAGTAACTCTGTAGCTTGTAGGGTGAACTCCAATCCATTAGTCAATTTATATCTCAATTCTCAGATCAATCCCAACCCTTCTACCACCTTGTGAAGAAGGAAGTATATTTTAAGTGGAATAACAATTGTCAAAAAGCCTTTTACTCACATAAAGAGTACCTTCTATCTCCACCCTTCCTCATTCTTCCTAATGAAGATCAACATTTTTAACTTTATATCTGTACCACTGACCACTCCTTAGAGGTAATGGTAGCTCATCGAGATGAGCAGTATAAAGAGAAATCTGACTACTTCATTATCCATATGCTTGTAGATTATGAGACTTTGTACACCCATACCAAAAAAATTTACTTGGCTTTAGTCTTCATGGACACCAAACTTCACCACTACCTTCTCAACCACAAGACCTATATCATAACCAATATTGACCCACTCAAGTATATGCACTCCAAACCATACCAAAACCAATGTATAACCAAAAAGCTCATACTTTTAGCTAAGTTTGACCTTTCCTTTCTTTATCAAAATTCAATTAAAGGACAAGTCATTACTGACCAATTAGTTGAAGCACCATTAGTAGATAATCGGCCTCCTCTTTTTGAGTTTTTAGATGAGTCCATCACAACCTTCTCTCAAGAAGACTTCACCTATCAAGTGACCATGTCCTTCAATGGATTAATGTGTCAATGTCATGGGGGAGCCAACATCATCCTTATCCTCCTTCATGGTGAACCTCTTCTTTTATCCTTCAAGCTAGATTTTGAATGTATTAACAATATGGATGAGTACAAAGCCCTAGTGATAGATCTCTAAACTACATTAACCTTTGGAGTCAAAACAATCAACATTTTCATTGACTCTCAACTCATGGTCAATCAAATCAATGGTTATTATCAATTCAATAATGATGTTTTGTAATAGTATAAACAATTAGCTGACATACTCTTAGCATCATTTGAACACTACCATATCCAAACCACTCTGTGATCTATGAATAATTTTACCAATACAATGGCTTCCCTCATATCCCATATCCCATCAGCATCCTCTAACAATAAGCTATATGTCATTATCCATCAATTTTCACAACCCTCTTATATCAAATTAGACTCTCCCACCATCTTCAATATGGAGGATACCTAACCCGACCTTTGGTATTAGCAGACCTCCGACTATCTCAACCTTGCCATCATTCCTTCTGGGCTTTTTAGGAATGTTTGAAGAGCATTTATTCAAAACATCTCACATTATACCATACTAGGGGAATTTTCAATAAACTTGGCTTTGATGGTATCCTCTTTCATTACCTACATAGTCACAAAGCCTCTCATGCTATCAGGGAAATGTATGATGGGATATGTAGGGGACACTTTAGTGGTCTAGTTGTCGCTAAATGCATCCTTTACCTTGGTTATTATTGGTTCACCCTTAACCAAGACTACTGTGATTATGTGAAAAAGTGTGTCAAATGTCAAAAACACATTAATTTACATCATGTACCTATCTATAGTCTCCAAGTATCCAAAGATCTTTAGCCCTTCTTGTAATGGGGTCTAGATATTATTGGAATAATCAACCCCCATTATTCATAGTGACATCATTCTATCATCACTATAATGGATTATTTTACCTTGTCATTCCTCTTATCTCAATTGAAGCTTAAAATATTATCAACTTTATCAACCATCACATAATCTATTATTTCAGTGTCCCTCTTAAATTATCATTGATAATGATAAATATTTCAAAAATAAATAAGTCCAAGGTCTTTGTGATGTGTTCGGTATCAAGTTAAGTTTCTCATCACCCTATCATCCACAAGCTAATGAATAGGTGGAAGCCTCTAATAAGAATCTCAATAACATGCTAACTAAAATGGTTAACACATTTGGTTAGGATTGATATTTACCCATCCCCTTCACCTTATGGGCCTATCATAATAACATTTAAACCCCTACGGGTGCTACCCCTTTCCCTCTAGTTTTTGGAGAAGAGATTATCTTGTCTCTTGAAGTCTAAATTCCCTCTCTTTACATATCCTTATAAGATCTCATTTATGAGAGAGATTATCATCAAGAATGTTTATCCCAACTTGAGCTACTTGATGAACATCATTTAACAGCACTCACTCATCTTTGTGTCTATCAATAATGAATCAAGCACACTTATAACAAACACCTTAAAGTATAACAATTCAATATCAGAGACGTCATCATAATGGAAAACCAATACGCCACCACTATGGAGAAAAGAAAGGTGGGAAAGTTTGCTTTCAACTGGCCAGGACCTTATATCATAACACACAAATATGGATCGAGAGCTTACTAATTGTCCTCTCTTGAAGGGAAATAAGAAATTGAGCTCCTCAATTCTTTGCATCTATATCCTTTATTTTATTAAATAAAATTGAAATCACTTTTTATCTAACTTAACCTCATCCCTTATTTTCACCCACATTCATCTCCTTTTAAGGATAATTGATTAAAGCTGAATCATCTAATTATCCATTATAGTCTTTACCTAATCTTGAACATGGGTACCATGGCTCTACTCATGTCATGATCCTCATGGTACTTTTCATCCCCTTATATAACAGATTCCCATGGTTGTTGTCACTTAAAACCTCTTTTATCCACCATCAACCTTTCTGTGATATAATTTTACCTTTGTAAAGGTGAACCTCTTAGCCTATATAAGTAAGTATATGTCATCAAAAGCAAAATTAAAAAGTAAAATCAAGAAAAAAATAATCAGGAGTCATTTTTAATATTCACAAACTACTCCCTTGAAGGACAGCTGCCAACACATATCAAAATTGCTCAATATATGGTAGACTACTCTTTTGAAGGACAACTATCAAAAGCCTTAAACAAAGATCACAAACTTAGATCACTCCCTTGAAGGATATCTGATTAAAGAATTTGTCAAAGCATAACAATCTCTTGGAAGCTTTCTACATCAATCAACATCTCCCATCCCTCCAAGTAATAATAACATAGCAAAAGACCCATTATAAAAAATTGGAAAATGTAGACATAATTTTAGAAGATGCATTCAACTTTCATATGTAGACTTCCTGCATTGATCAATCTACGCCTTATATGACATGGATTTATTTAGAATGGCTCTTTAGTGATGTATAGAAGAGGCAAGCTAGTCTCCCAAGAAGGTTCCAATTCCATTCCCATCCCCATTATACACTCTATAAGCAAGGGATTTTGAGCTCACTTGAAATTATGTGATCAAGACACCTTTTTAACCAACTAATGAATGTTAATTGAAATCATTCTAAGGGTTTATGTTCATAAGTTGATGTAACTTCAATTTTTTTTTTGTCTTTACCAAAGAAAAAGCATCATGCCTTCTTCTTATTCTCTCATACTGATTGATACATTCATTAAGATGTTTGTATTTTGATTGTCTTATCTTTATTTTATCACATTTATTTTCATTATCCAACCTACTCAATTTGTTTTAAGAGAACAACACCTTCATCAAAATAAATGCATTTAACCATGTGTTTTTACCTTATTTGTTTAAATGGTTTTAACCATAAGAAAATTTTAACGAATTAAACATATCCTATAGTAAACATCATCTAGTGATGGATCACATCAACTAAAATATCTATCATATACACCATAATTTAATCATACATAAAAAATGAGTCATTCACATGTCTAAATATAGATGAGGAAGCATATAATGATTTAATTTTAGCATGAACATAATCATCATTGTCATCATAACATCCAATAATAAACATCATCATCATGTAATCACATCGTATCATATAATCACATCATTAACATATTTCATCACATCATAAATTAAAATCATCATGAACCATGAACAATAAATATAATCATCATGAAATTATAGAATCTACAAACATCATCATCATCATCATCATCATCATCATCATCATCATCATCATCATCATCATCATCATCATCATCATCGTCATCATCATCATCATCTTATCATTTATCACATCCATATAGCTATGATCCATAAACAATAACCTTAACAATAATCATAAAATATCATAGCCATGTCTAAAAAAGCATAAACATCATCATATCATAAACAACATCCATCAAATATCAAATAATGTCATGTTCATAAATTAAGTATCCATCACATCACATGCTTAGCTAGGTGAGTCCACATCAACCATCATATAAAATCATAAATAAGCAACATGAACATCGTAACAATGAACCACAAACCATATACAATGATCATATCTATAAATAATGAGATCATAATCAACATGATCATCATATACACAAATAAGTACATATGTCTCAAAAAATGTATACACCTTGCTACATCAACTCCCAAACAAGTATCAAAATCATATGCTACATCAAAATTATAATGTCTCATAAAAAATCTAAGACCCTGGAGTACCATAGCCTCCTGAATCCTACCCTTCTGCACCTACTTGTCCTCCTATAGAGGTGGCCCACTGACTTGGTGTCATAGTACTAGAATCTCCTATGATTCTAGCTCTGTACTCACCCTATCATGGCTCATCTAGTAGACACCTTAGGAACAAGGCATCAAAATATCATATATCTTCTATTATCACTACATATCTCTACATCAAAATAGTCTTTGGTAGTCCCACAACTGCTAGTACTCCTCCTGCCTGTTAGAGAGGATTTCTCTTCTACATCACCATGGCTAGTTGAGCCCTAGCCTGATCTCTCTCTCCTACAAGAGCAACCACATAACCCTATGTTGTATTCCTCTCCTGAATGACTGCTATCAAATATTCTTGTGCCATGACTAGTGTCACTCATGCTTGGTTCCAATGAATGATCAATGCCTATACATTAAGACCACCCCCTTATCTATTGACCACCTCCCCTGCATCAACATCCATGTCTTGCACACCACCATCATCACCTCTAAAAAATGCATCATCATAGTGTGCTTGGTACCATGCATGATAGCCATCTATGACACTTGCATCATCTACATCAATCCTCACTCATAAAAACTCTTGATCAATGAACTCATGAACTGAATATAGAGTGAGTAGTGAAAACTCTACATCCTCCCTCCTATACCTCAAGAACACCCTAAGTATATCCTGAATTAGGTTGAACTATCTTTGTACCCTATCAAATGGAATAAGCTCTATCTCATGATCTCACTTATGATAGATCCATCTGTAGCTATGAAGTGATAGGGTATGTCTTGCATAGTGTGCCCCTCCTATAAACCTAACATACGGTCTCCAAATCATGTCTCTCACAACCAAATCATCTAGTCAGTCCCTGTACTAGTCTATGCAATTTGCCCCTGCTCTTGGTCCTGAGAGGGCATAATCCTCTTTCCACCTCATATATCCAACCTTAAAATTCATCTAAATAAAACCATCCCATGATAAATATATAAGTATCAGTACCCACATATGCTCATAGGCCTAGAAATGGATAATAAAATTGATATTGATCTCATCTCTTATGGGTCCAAAATCCCTAGAGGTCTTGATAAATATGAACTAATAACACAAGATCCCACATAAACATTATGCGACCCAACCAAATCTCAATAAGCACCCCTAGTAATAAGTAAGGGAACCTCCCACTACTATAATATGGTAATGCATAACATGTGACTACTATCATCATCATAGTAAATAGCTACTTTGCATCCTTATCCCTCTAATAAACTGGTGTGTAGTGGAAAAATCTTGAGTGCCACCTCACATACTCATGGTCCTCTTTGTATAAGATCTCCATCTACCTATCTCTTTCGTCAATGTGGTAGATGATCTCACCTCATATGGGTAGCTACATGATCCTATGGATATCCTTAGTTAAAATGGTCATCTCACCTATAAGAAGTAAGAAGGTGTTAATGGCAGGATCCCATCTCTCGATGAGTTCCATTAACATCACCGTATCTTAAGGTACATGTTGGTATTACCTCATGCCTCTAAGGTCCATGTCATCTATATAATCCCAATTGACATCGGTCATCCCTCATTATACCTCATCTAGTATCTGGGGCACCTAGTCTCTCATCTATATCTGCTCCCATACCTACAAGGTTCAAAACTAGTGCCTTAGTTTGCCTAATATGACATACTTTGCATACAAATTTTACCTCATCCCTACCCCTTATTTTAAACTACTCACCTCATGAATAATAACTCCACCTCATTTGACCTATACACAAGATATGCCTATCTTATCAAATAGTTTACTTATCTTTTCTACGTCACTATCCTTACCCTAAACCACTGACTTTAACCATCAACTACTACCCTCAACCACTACCTAAAACATCCAACCAAAATCTTAACTTTAACCTTTAATCTACACTCTATAAACTACACTCTTCACCTATAAACCTTAACCAAAAACTTTCACTATTACCTAATACCTACTCACCTAATCTACCTATTACTCACCTAATCACACCTACCAAGCTAATCATTTCTTTCGTGTTATCCTCTAGCTACCTTCACTACAACCATACCCACTAACCTAAACAACATCATTAAACCCTCCTACCATTACTCTACCCCATCATTAAACCTTCTTGATATATACCCTTTATCTTGACCACTAACCATAACCCTAACCCCTTGAATTTTCACAACTACCCTTCAAACTAAACCCTTAGCCATTACCCAAACCTTTCAATTTAAACTTTTATTCCACCTTTAAAAAAAAATCCCAACTGTCAATGATCGAAGGTCAACTGATGATGGCTCCTTTTAGAACCATCACTGATCAATCATCGACTATCAACGGTTAGGTAGTTGACCATCAACGGTTACCATGATGATTGTTGGGAGGTTATCTATTGATCACTGCCAATCAATAACGATCATTGATGGTCACTGTGTAGTGACCATTGATGATCCTCAAGCCCTAAGGCTTGACCAAACTCTCTCCCAATCTAATAAAATTCTAATAAAACCTACACATACCCATCCTAAAATCAAGTACCTACTCACCTATCCCATTTCATACATGATTGTCACCCAAAAATAACCAAAATAAAACCCTAAATCTAGCCCTATGTCAAATACATCCACAATCAAACAAACAATAACAAAAATAAATGAATTCAAGTCTCAATCTACCAAATCAAGGATATACCCTTCCTCATTTCTCGATCACCATCTTAGAGGTACCTTAAGAGCTATTGTCTGACCTCACGCTCTCCCTTGTCCCCTCTACATCCTCAATCACTCGATCAACTTAACAAATACCTCATTCAATCACTCAACCAACACTACTAAAACCACTACCAAATTTTCTCACTCAAGTCATAGAGTAGTCATTGAGGGTCTAAATTGAAAATGACTAAGTAAGCCCTCGGTGGCTCTTTTGTCTTTGCCTTTTTAGGGCTGATGTATAACCATCGACAGTTAAGGTGATCATTGGTGGTCAAATTTGACCATCAATGGTTGACATTTTTGTGATTTTTCCCTACCACCCATAATTTTTCAAACACAATTTCATCACAAAAACATCCACTACCAAATCACTAGAGCTAACCTTCTCTAACAACCATAACCAACGATATTAACCTTGTCATGGGTCATTCTAGCTTAACTTCCACATGTTTTATGATGACCTTGCTTTGGTCCTTTTGACTGCAGCCACTAAATTTTCATCTTGAACAACTTTGAACATGTGCTATCTTTTACACACAACTGACCAATTATGTCTTCTTGAGATCACTTCCTATTTTGGATACCTATGAAAACACTAACCTTACCTAGGAGACTTGTGTTTACAAGTGTAACCCAACCACCATGTCTAAATGTGGTTATGTGGTCCACTTGTTACTTGTCTTTCTAGTGCCAACCTTATTTGTACCAACCATGGCAACCTAGTCAATGCGTAATCTTGGCTATCACTCTTAGTTACACTTTATGTGCGTGTTTGCATTTCAATGTCCAACCTATCACCAACTTTGTCACCAACTTACCCACTTATTAAACTTGCACTCAATTCTGTTTTACCCCATCACTTCATATTTTGAGGGAGAACACCTCCTCCCATGCTCAGAGCAATCTATCCTTTGACTCGTAATCTATTTTTATTTTGTAGCTTACTGATACAAACTGCATAACAAAAAATAGAAAATGTAGACACTAAAAAATCATACACCACAGTTCTAGATATCGAACTGACCCTTAGACCACTTCGGGATCCCCTAGGGACCACTTCACAACCTTTTGACCATAAACCTAAGTCAAGTTAACTCACTAGCTAATTAAATTTGACTAATTCAACTTTTGACATATCGATCATCGATGGCCACCCTAACCACCGACGATTAGGCTCGACCGTCGATGGTCAGGTTTTAACCCCTTGAGTAGTTAAAATTCAACACTAACTACAGTGTGTTTTTTTATATTTAACTTATCTAATCCATGTGCAAAATCAATGCATGCTAAAGCTAAATTTAGACACCATGTTAAACCTCTTGTTGAATCTATTGTTCCATCTCTGCCTCCCTATAAAAATAGAGGAGGAGGTGAAAAGGAGGGAGAATCAGGGGCAATAATCATCAAAGAGAATCAACAATTATCAACGCTTCTCATAATAGAACTTCTTTTGCAAGTATTCTTCTAGCAACCAAGTCAAAGATCTGAAGTGCTACAATTTATCAATCACAACCAAGGCACCAACACTCTGTCGAAATTTGCTCCAAGCTCCACAATGGGTTTTCAAACCACCCACCTCTACATTCTTTATGAAAATGAGTTAAGTATCTATTTTTAGTAATTGATTCCTTTGTTTCTAGTCTCGTAGACAACATCTAGCCTAAACCCACCTCCTAGAATCACTCAGTAACCTTCCCAAACAAACCTACCTTTACCCAGACCAAAACCCATAGTAACCACTGACAGTCACCCTGACTGTTGATGGTCTATCCATAACCACCAATAGTCACCCAACCATTGATGGTTTCACCTCAAGAGTCGATGGCCACTATGTGACAATTCTAATAGCAAGCTAATATCTTCTATTAAAACCTAACCAAATCCCACTTTTCGACCTTCTACTTGAGCCCAAAACATCACCCCATTTTCTGAACCCCATCCGATTTATTTGGCATTAACATTCAATCATTTATTGCTATAATTAGTCAAATTCATCTCTTTCAAGCATTTCTTGTATTTGATTTTAGTATCTTCTATTATTTATGTACGCAATTTATCTTTCATTTTTAGAACTTGATTGTTTAAAAGTGTGGATTGATAACCTCCAAAAAAACTTGAGCTTCTTGGATCCTTGCTAGGCAATCCACCCTACTATCTAACTAATCAATCATTTCTTTAGTGCTTTCTTATCTGCAGGTCATTCCTCCCAAGCTAAAAAGGAGTATCTACAACCGTCTGGATCACAGAGTGCAAACTAAGTCTAGGGTTTACTAACCTCACCCTTATTTTAAGTTTTACATCTTTCTTCTTAAAAAAATAAACAAAATTTACGTGAAACAGATCTAATACAAAGTTAGTGTCCTTAAGAATCATTAACCCAACTTTTTATTTCATAATTCAACTTTAAACTCTTTTCTTGAACGTCAATTTTAGAAACACAAGAGAACCCTCTGTTCTCATCAATAATCTTAAAAAAGGACGCACTATTCTATTCAATAATCATGAACTGTTAGAAGGAAGATCCCAACATCTAGCTCATGTTTAAACGCTTTATCTTCCTTTTCTCAATTAAATTATTATTTGAAGTGCAAGAAATGCAATGTACAATTTTTTCAGTTACTATTGGACACACACACACACACACATATATATATATATATATATATATATGGTATGATTTTTTCAAATGATATAATTATCCACAATAATAATATACAACCTTTGGCAGATTCCAGCAATTCATTTCCCCTTGGACAAAAAATGTTTAAGCCAAACCATTTGATCCCACAAATTCGAGCAATGAAAAATAAAATTCACACAAAAACAACAGATTTTTTCATAAGGAAAACATATCATGACTGCCCTTTAATGCCTTCTGCTCCTCACACCTCTTCGCAACCCACTTCATGTTCTTCATCTTCTTCGTCTGCATTTTCATCAGGTTCGCTAAAGTAAGTGAAATGATTTCAGTGGAACACGATAGGAGGATTTGAGGGAAGACGTGAAGTAAATTGCTTGGAAATTTCAAGTGGACAGTGTCCGGACAAGTATTGTCTTTGCTGTGCAGTTTTTTTAATGCACAGCACTAAAAATACATTTCAAAACAGAAGTATGCTTTAATGGTAGCAGGAACTTGGGGTGGGGCTGCCTGTGCTATATGGGGAAATCGTATCACGTTCTTTAGTTTCTTATATTTTAAAGGGTTGGTTTCAATAGTAGTTGGAACTTGTAACTTGGTGTTACATGAGATAACATTACTACTTGTTAAAAGGTTGGTTTGAATGGTAGTTGAAACTAATTTTGGAAGTTGGTGTTGCGGTGCCTATGCAACCACCTTCTTATATGCTAATAAAATCATAGGTATTAATGAGGAATATTTGTTACTGTTATTTTTTAAATGTATGTATATTTTTTTGATGATGGGCATTGTTGGTCAGACAAGTAGCTTGGAGGGAAAAGGAGACATGATTGGCAACAGCGGTGGAGAGTCTTGGCTTGGAAAACAGAAGGATGAGGAGATATGATAGCAGGTCTGGAAGAGAATGAATCTGGTGATGAGCAGGAAGATAACCATCCCAAGACAAAATGTTATCACATGCATACCCTTCAGAAGATTCAGGAAAAGAAACGTATGACTTCACTGCATTAACTAATTCGACGGCTCTAATCTGTTTAGAATTATTGTTATATTGCTATTTTTAAGCTTGTTTTAGTTTTGGGCATTTTACAGACTTTTTAAACGGTTCCCTCATCTAGATGAGAAGCAAAGACAGCTTCTGAGAAAACAATTGAGGATTGCACCATGATAGATTAAGTTTTGGTTCCAGAAAAGGCACACCTAGATGAAAGGATGTTGGGATTAAGAAAATGACGTAATGAGTATTATAGATGTGGAAATATTTACTGGCAAAGCTTTCATTATTTATCCCTTTAATATGACTGATCATGGCCTTGGAAATCCTGGATTGTTCAAGCTCAACACGAGCCTCATGAAAATATACTTCTTAGGTAGGATGGAGAACATGGAAATCAAAGAAAACATGAGAAACCCCGTGTGTACCAACTATGGAGGACCTGCTGTCATTGCATAAGTGTCTCTTTAAGAATAGAAGCTGTGAATTGAGGATATCAAATTGAAAGATGAGGTGGGTTTACACTGCCAGACAAAAATTGATACATCTTTCACTTTGTTTTTGAAATTCAAACTCATGTTGAAGATTCAATAGTCTGTTCATGATAACGAAATATAAAGTTCTGAAGCAGCTCTTTTTAGTAGGTATTATTCTAAGTGCAATTTATTGTATCCTACAAACCTTATCTATTTCATTTTGTCTTACAAATCGTTTTAGTGTTTTCATGCTGAAATTACTGCTTATGTCATAATGTATGATATTTAGAGACCCAGAAGATTATTATCATTATTGGTTCATTTTCCAGTGCTAGTTGGTTATAAAGAAAGATTCAAGAAGATCACTGCCATGAAGAGTCGTTGGAAGTCCCAAGTCCTGAGCATTATAAAAATTGTTCCAAATGGGAAAAAGCAAGGTGCATCATATGGAGTGGGATGATCTAAAAAGGTTTCCAAAGTTGTTGCTGAGAGAAGACATATCCGATGAAAGTAAAAGACTTGCTACAGTCTTGGATGTATCAGCTTGTCTCCAATGATTGCTTGTCCCTCCTGGCGAAAATGGAGGACACCCATGTTCCTCTCATCCTAGACATGAGGTAAAAACAGGACTAAAAAGCACCAAAATTTATGTTAGTATTCATAGATCGGGACAATATGGATGAGAAATTCGATTTGATATTTTCATTGATATAGATAAGGAGGATGTAAATCTCATACCATTCAATTAAATGATCATCTAATCTTGAACACACTGTAAAAGTAGAGAATGCCTGAAACAGGGGAAGAAGTGGTCCCAATTTGATATTCGTCTGACTGGGATTTTAGACGAAGCAAGAAAAAAACATCTTTACCAAAAGGTATGTATAAAACCAAATCACCAAATCTTCAAAGCTGCCCACACCTCTGAAGAAATATGAGTCTCCACCTTCAATCTAAACTGCAAAGGGGCCTTCCTCTATTGCATAGAGACAACCAATAAGCTTGTCAAACGCTATAAGGGCCGAGCGCATAATCTCCTTGGTGTTTTTGGTCATTGCCACTGAGATATGGAGCATATGCAACTAATGTGTCTGTTGTGAAGACCATGACCCGAAACATGTAATCACCTTAGCAGTCATTGCGGTACGTTTAAAGTTAATTAATACTTCCAGACATCTTCTACAATGATCAATTCAATGTTTATTAATGACACCACATTCTTTATTACTTTCTTGCCTCTGCATATTTCTTTATAACATTAAAAACAATGAATATACATATTTTTAATTAATGGTCCCAATTTCAAAAAGAGTTGTACATATAAATATCAATAATTGGTTATTCTTAAAACAATACTTTTAACATAGAAATAGTAACATGGTTTGTGATAAAGTTTAATTACATTCCAGTTCACTTATTCAAAGCATGAAGACCCTCAACCACCTAAATGTAAAGAAGATGCGGGTCTCTAAATTTTGGAGTTCCAATTATTGGTCCCTCTTTTTTAATATATGCATCTTCAAATTACAATTTTATATATATATATTTTGAATTATTAACATTAATGTTAGTGGATTGTAATATTATTTTTAGTTTTAAAAACAATAACTATTATTTAAATTGAGGTGAGGAGGCCACTTATAAATCATGAAAAAAAAATTATAAAAAAATAATAATAAAGTTAAAAAAAAGTTATAATTAATTTAAAATAAGATTTTTTAAATTATTTTTTCTATTTTAAAAAAAATATTTATAATAATTTTATATTATTTTAAAGATATAAAAATTATTCTCTTTCCATATTTTATATAAATATATTTAAAATATTTGTATTAACTCTATTTTTTTTATAGAAACTTTTGTTCTTATAGTTCCTTATCTATTATAAATATATTTTTTTAATATTAAAAATTTTCCTTTTATTTTTTATTTAAATAATATATTTATTTGTTTTATTTTTTAGTTGCAAATAGATTAAACATGAAAGGAGAAAAGCTTTTTTTTTAAAAACGAATTTAAACTTATTCGTGTTTATGTACAAGTTTATCATGTTTGAATTAATAATCTATTGACACAAAAACTAACCAAGAAAATATTGAAAAAAACTAACACGAATTCTACAATATAAAAACATTTAATAAGAAATATTTAAATTAACGATCAAATAGTATTTAACATTAACATTTTTAATATATAAAATGTTAAATAAAAAACAACAACTAAATAATATAAGAAAAATAAGAAAATGATTAAATATATAGAATAAATTATTAATATGAATAATTCATTAAAATAATAAATTAAATAAATTAAAAGGTTTAAGATATTCAAGAAAAAGAAATGAGCAAGGAAAATTTTTATATATGAATTATTGTTTTCTAACCTATTTATAAGAGGTTTCTAAGCAAGGTTAAGCCCTAAACCTTAATTACTATTGAAATTGAAAGAATATCATCCTATTTCTATTGCTTCTCTAAGTTTAAATTATTTGAAATGATTTTCAATGGAAAGAACTTTTGATTTATCAAAATAGATAAAATGTTTAGTTCTACAGGGGAGTTTAGCTAACACAGACTTATATTTATTTTCTAAACGAACATCAATAATGTGTTCTTTGATCCTTGTCTTGATGTATGTTCCAGTTTATTTAATGTAGGGGCCCCACAAAAACACTCAATCTTGTATACTCCATGATTTGACCATGGTTCTACTTGGTCCTTAACAGTCCTTAAATGATTTCTTAATTTGTTTACTGGTAAGAACATGATTTGGATATTATGTCATTTATCACTTACATGATTGTATCAATTTAATATTTGTTGACTTAGATTTGTAGTACCAATTATGATTAGGTTGATAGAGTTCCCACTTCAATGCTATCTAAAAAATTAATGGAAAAATAGACAATTTCACATGCAATTATTTTTTTATGATTTTGGAATCTATCCTCTTCATATTTCATTATTTTTTATGTAGTAATGTTACTTCATAGATTAATTTGTATGGGAGAAACAACATTTAGAGATAGTAGATATCCATTCAAAGATTATTCAATATCTATGAATTTATGTGGAGAATGGATGAAGAGCACCTTGTATACTCAATGTATGCATTTCCTACACAAAATTAGTAAATTGATATCAATTATATAACTCTTAATATGTTTTCCATTAATGCTTTATACATGGTGAAAAGAGATATTCATAGAGATTGCATCATCGATGAGATCTATAAATCGTACATAAAATTAACTTGTACAAAACCATCAGGTCTACTGTCAATAAAAATGCATTAATACTTGAAGCAATGTCTTCAATAAAAGATGGGCGTATTATTGCTTGCAAGTACATCATGGTCTCTTTAGGTTTGAAATTTTCTTTGGGTAAAATACAGGTATGCTTTCACCATCTTTGTATTGAGTTAGGGTATGATTTCATCAGCTTTTTATTGTCATCACATATGTAAAATTTGTAATAATGAACTAAAATTAAAGGAACATTTTGTATTTAGGTGTCTGATGTATTATGAGATCTATAGCAGGTTTTGTTGCCTCTTTAAAGGATATAAAGACTCTTTATGAAATATAACTTATAATGAGGATCAAATATGTATAGCTCTGTTAATCATAAAGATGATCCAATATAGAGTTGGCCTCTTTAAGAATCATTATCCCAACTCTTTATTTCATGGTTCAACTTTAGACTCCTTTCTTGAACCTTAATTTTAAGGACATAAATAGACCCACTATTGTGTTCAATAATCACATATTATATTAGAAAAAATATATCAACAACTTAAACTTTGTGTGTAAATATTTTATCTTCCTTTCCTATTTTAAATTCTTATTTGAAGTGTAAAAATTGAAATGTACTTTTCTAGTAGCTACTATTGGACATTTATATATATGGTGTAGTTTTTACAAGTTTTGTCATATTCCAACACTCAAAGATAATGTCTAAATGAATTTTTCCATGGAAAAAAAGGTTACAACTTTATGATATGCAAATTCTAAAACATTCAATCTGATTATTATGATGACACTTTATGAAGATATGTTTGGCTAGGTCCCTACTCCTAATGATTTTCCTAAAGATATAAATAGTACCATTAGTGTTATACAATATTTCCCACTTGCTCCTATTTTTCTGGCTCTCTACATAGATGAATAAAAAGATATCATTACAAGTTCAAAATAAAAAAAGGATATCATTAGAAGTTTAGGAAAAACATGTGAGAATTATATTCTTTATGATATAATCATCACTAATTTATTTATTTTTGATGACATTGTTCTCATGTCACATACTATTAAAAACCTACAAAGACGTATTGACATTCTAAGCTCATTTTATGATACTAATGGTTTTGAACACAACTAAGGAAAAAGTAAAAGAGATTCATGTGAGTTACAAAATAAGTATGGTTAAAGTGGTTTTATCCTATACTTACCTTGGTGTGCCTTTTAAAATATCTTCCTTCAATATGAACCCTACTACAAAAGAGAGACTATAAGAGGGATATGTTGCACTTAACTAGTACACTTGAAAGATAATGTTTATGTTTTATCTTTTTAGTGTTTTAAATGAGTTCCATTAAGCATAAATAATAATTAAAAAATGAAAAAGTTACATTTTCCATTTACCAATGTACATCTTTAATTAAAATTTACTTTATGTCAGTGTAAGCTTTTTCCCACTATGTGGTTTGACATATACGGTCTAATTAGCTTGCTTAGGTTAATAATAGGTCATTATGTAAAATGCCCTTTAAGTCATTTTATATTTATAATTTCATTTAATTACCTTTTTGGGTGACCTACTTCCTCACTATATAATATGCCTTTCTATGTACTTTTTGGCTAATGATGCTAATACAACTTTTTGGTTGTGAAGATAAGCTTCTTCCATTTTGAGTTGTTCTTCATATTTTAATACTCCATACTGGTTCAGCTTCATTAATTTGATCCTATCTAGACTGATTCTCAAGTGTGTCCCACTCAACATTGTATTAGAATTGAGATAGTAGATGCATGTGATTGATTCTATTATAATATCTAGCATCTAGGTTGTTCAGGATCTTTCATTGATTTTGGTTTTCTAGGGTTTGATGGGATTTCTAAAATATAAATTAAAAAATGCATATCTAGAGTTTGAAGGTGAAAAATAGATAACATATTTGTATTTAAAAGGTGTAAAAACCCTTAGAACATCTGTAAACATGACCTAGTTTTGTGACATTCAATTTTTGACCATTTTTTAGGGTTTCAAGACCTTTCTTAAATTCTACAAAAATATATACATTTGATGATTTTGAGGAAAAATTGTTTCTATATTTGTCTATAAACCAAGTTGGTCTTTGCTTGATTTTAGAGGAGATGCACAAAATCTATCATTTTATAGGTTTATTCAACTCAGTGTAATTTCTAACCCTTGTAGGTATTTTTAATAGTTGGTGGACTGTTTGTGGAAGAAAAAAAAGACTGGGAATAATTTTGGATGTTGTGTGCATAGTTTAGGAATCAAAACCTACTTTTTATAACTTTGATAGGATCTAACACCCCTGTTTGTACCGTTAGTGGAATTTTATGTGTGTTTTTACAAACTATGGATCCTAACCTCCTTGCTAACAACTTCTACCTTAGTTAGAGTTTTATATGCCTTCAAACATTTGGTGGTGTGCTTTTTGGTGCCTCATAATCTAACCTAATTTGAAACGTACTTGGCATTATACCCATTCTATAGACATCCTTCATCAAAAATATTTGGACCCGTGAAAATTTGGGTCTCTACATGTAGGGTTGGTAGAACCTGACACCTAATCAAATAGGCTTTAGATATTGATAATATATGGGGCACTCCCTTAGATTACACCACTAATTTTTACATGCTAGGAATCTGATACACTTGCATGTAGGGTAAGTAAAATATGACACTTGCCTGAGTAGGCCCCAATTTTTGCCCACATTCTCTTTCTTTGTTATGCCACTCTATGTTGTTTAGGAGGACATCAAATTCAATTGAGTGGAAAGTGACACTATTAATATCAAAAGTGAAGCCATTTTGAGGGTGGCATTAGTCCCACATCAACCAAATCAATCAAAAGGAGGAGGGGAACAATCATTTAAAGTCTTAACCCTTGGTCACATGGGAGTTAATCCCTTGGTTACTTCCAACCTAAAAGTGCTAAACTTTTACTCCAACAGGGCTTAAGTTTTTCTTGGGAAAGTCAAATTCAAAAAATTTCAAACCAATTTTTTTCAATT
>JARHVA010007100.1:515000-640000 GCA_037957365.1 Torreya grandis
ATAACCTTCTAATTGATCATAAAAAATATCACTAAAGAATCAGTAAAGTTGGATCAAATTCTCATATCCATGAATGATACCAAGGATCAGATTGCAACCCTAGAATAGGAAGTTTATGGCCATATAAAGGAAGGACATCAGGAAGAACCTAGTGACCACCCTGCTGAAAAAGAAAGCTAGTAGGATGTGAGAGATAAGGTAGCTATAGAGTTATCTAGGGATATGAAAAAGGTGATTCCACCTAAGTTAAATAGATCTATCCTAGGTGATGGAGATAAAACATGGATGACAAAGATGGAGAAGTATTTCAAGATTCAAAATGACTCTGAGGTTACAAAATTAGTTTGGGAAGCATACTAGTTGGCTAGTGAGGAAGCTATGTGGTAGGCCAATAAGAAGATGTAAATGAACCTAAACGTGATAACCACTACTTGGGAGTTGTTTGTGACATTGTTCAAATCATGATGGCTTTCATAACTTTATTTTGATTAGAAGCTCATAGATTTTAAGAATCTAAAATAGGGATATTTATCATTAAATGAGTATTGGGAGAAGTTCACCAAAATTCTAAAGTACATACATTAGTACCAAGTAGATGAGAGGTTCAGGACTAGGTAGTTTATCATAGGGTTAAAAACCTAGATTGGTGGTGAGGTAGATGTTCATGGACCTTCTACCATGGACCAAGTCTTTAATAAGGTAGTCAATCAGGAATAAAAGTTGAATTCTATTGTACAGGTCAGGGAAATGTTTAAGAAAAATTTGGAAGTTCTATGATGACTTTTAAAAAAAATTAGAAATAGAGGAGTGAAGACTCTAAGTGCTAGTTTAAGAATCATAATGTCAAATTCAATAGTGGATATGATAATAAGAAACTAGGTAATGGTTTCAAAGGCAATTTCAAGGGAAACCCATAAACTGATAGGAAAGGTCAATATGGAGGCTATTTCAATTGTAGAGGAGACCATTACACTCATGAATGCACTCAAGACAAGTCAAAGAACAAAGGTCTAAATTCTTACCAGGGTAATTTTTAGTAGTGTATTCATGCAACAATTGATAACTGGAAAGCTAAATTTCAAGCATCATCCATATAGCTATTAGGTATTTTGTTTGAACATCTAGTTTCCATTTTGATAGATACAGGAGCTACTGAATGTTTTATAGCTCCTAGAATGTTTAGTAAGTTTCCTAGAAGAGATGGATTATGGAAAATACATGGCTAGTACAATTTGGGAATGACTCAAAAGTCATGGTTGACAAGTGTCTAGTTGAAGTAGATATTACGTTGCCCAAATTACAAAAGTGGTGGATCTATATGTTTTGCCACTAAGGTCATATGATGTGACCCTAAGAATTTATTAGATTGAAAAATAAAAGGCCAAAGTTGACTGCTACTTAAATGAGGTTGAGTGTCTTGATGATTTTAGAAGTTAGACACAAATTTAGTGTGAGAAGAGAGTGTTGAGGCTTAGGATGATTTTTTCAATGAAACTCAAGAGGGATCAAGGGAAAGGGTGTCAATAATTTATCATCAAGATAAATTAATTAAAGGAACCTAAGGAACCAATCTCGAAGATTACCCATTTTCTAGATATTTTCATGATGTGTTTTTGGAAGAATTATTTGGTTTGCCTCCTAAACATGAGTTTGATTTATCTATCAATATCAAACTTCAATCAGAGCCATAGTGAAAGGTAACTTATAGGATGACAACATTGATAATGTCAAACAAATAGTGAGATGGACTTCAGTAGCTTAGTATCATGAATACAAGATGAAATTAATCTAATCAAGTGGTGTGTATGAAGTTCACTGATTGTAAGGATCATATGTTATTTTAAAAATTTGACCAAACTAATGTTAGATAGACATCATAATTTCATATGTTTCATTTATGTGTTTTTGAAATATCATGTTAGAAATGAATTTTATTTATGGTACACATCATGTAGTATAAATCTTATAGTACACGGGTATGAGAATGTCTCTCTGAATTTCCACACCATCACTATCTACCTATCCATGAAGGGAGGGCCAATACTTTATGGGTTATTTTGTAGGAGATCAATGGTTTGTGGTTGTGTATAAAATCTCTTAGGTGATGTTTTCCCTGCCCACTGCAGTACTTACTTGGATACTACACTTGAGATTATCAGAGATACAAGAGTTGGTTTGACTCTAGCTCTATGAAGCATAGTATCTATTTATTGTATTAAATCTAAATTCCTAATGGAAATGTAATTATGTTACTTTATTATACATAAACACTAGTAGCTATATTATTGGACAAACTGTGGTTAGATTTTAATGTGATTACTTTCCTTGCAATTATGTTATTTTATGTTGCATACAGTGTTAGTGATTGGAACTATTATTGTTCTAAGTTTTTGATAGTGTAATAAGCTTTGTTAATGTTTTTAAAAATAAATAATTAGATTCTTGTAGTGTAATATAATGAAAGAATGAATGTTGAGTAATTAGTTTTTTTTTCTAAAAATTATGGCATTATTCTAGTACAATCCTTATAGGGTTCTTACAAATATTATCGAGCCTTATAAAATTGAGCCTTTCCAAATTTAGTAGGGGTACCAATATTTTAGTGTTTTAGAAAATTTAGTTCAACACATACTTTTTTCTACACCATGGATTAGAGTTCAGTGTTATTTCTTACACTATTTAATTATCACAAGTGCAAATTCAAAGTTCAAATCCTCTTGAGGAGTAAAGGCTTACACTAAAGCATGATGGGTTCATAAAAACTAACATTTGATGCAGATAAGGTGAATTGGTTTAATATAAGTGATGAAGCCTATAGTTGATTATGCCTATTTATGTCTTTCAACCTACTTTTTAATATTAAAATTGCTACTACTCTCAATAAAATCTAGGCCACATTAGAAAAACTCTTTGGGAAGTAAGATATAATGAAGGGTCATGAGTTAGATAATGAGCTCATCAATTTTAACCTAAGTGACATTGACATAATTTTGACATGATACATGCCTTATTCAAAAAGTTTAAATCACTATGGTTATAGTTGAAACTATGTAGCATTGACAAAAAGGATGATCAATTGATTCATTTTATCCTTGCCAAGTTAGGGTCTGACTATTCTATATTTATTTCTACCTTCCATGACACCAAACATACCCTTGGAGCTACATGGACTATGTCATCTATTTTAGTGAATTTTAGCTTATATTTTGAGAAAGGAAGAAGAAAAAACTAAATATGTGTGTGGTAGAAAAACCTTGTTGGTTGTGCGCATGTTGAATCAAATGATTATGAAGAACTCCTCTTTGGCTTGGGAGAATGAACTAAAAATAAGATAGCACTAAATCAAATGGTTGGTTAGAAAGAGAACTAGGTGGATTTCCTAGGATGAGATAGATCATGAAAGCAAGAGCTTCCTCAGGGGTTATCAATCCACACGTTTTAAATAATTAAGTTTGTAAAAAATAGTATAGAGTAATTACATCAATGATCAAAATCTAGTAAAATTGAATACAAGAAATGCTTGATAAAGAAATAGGCTAAAATGACTAATAGAACAATATAATATAGCAATAATCAAGTCAATACTAATGTTAAATGGATCGAGTGTGCATCAAAAAATAGATTGGGGATCTGTGGACAAGCAGGGACATAAAAAATTAGATTTGGTTAGGGGTAGATGGGTGGAAATAAATTATTATTTTCTACCATAGTGACCATCAGTGGTTGGTGTGACCTTAGTCTTGCATGATTCTTATAGAGTAACAGTGCTTGGATGTCGACTGAGGGGTAGTGGAAAGTTTGATCTCTATCATGATGGCTAGATCACTAGATTGTTGGAGGAAGTGACTTACAAGGAAAAATTGAATGCAAAATCTCTTGAAGTTGTTCTAGATCTTTTTTCACATCCTACTCCTTTCTTCTTATAGGTAAGGAAGGAGAGGTGTAACAAGATGTTAACTATGCTTTTTAACTATAAATCATGCATGTAATGGCTTGTAAATGGATTTAGATGAGATAATTATAAAAAATTAAGTTAGAGTTAAATTGGTTTAGACAATAGAACCTGACCATTAGTGATCAAGGTGACCGTCGATGGTCACCCTAATTATTAATGGTCAAGGGTCAAAGGCAGGGTTGGTAGAAAGGTGGGTTTCTACTAGTAGGTCAATTAACTTAGGCTAGATTGGTTAGGCTTAGTTAGGGGTCAAAGAAGTCAAGGTTTAGTCTAAGGGGGTCTTGAGGTGGTCTAGAAGAATTATGAAATTTGAAACCATCATGTTTAGATTTTTGGTGTCTACATTTTCCTCCTTTTTGTTATGTAACTTGAATCAACAAGATGAAAAACAAAAATGGATTTTGGGCTGAAGGTCAAGTTTCCTTGAGTATGGGAGGAGGTGTTCCCACTCAAACTAGGAGTTCATAAGGCAAAATAGAATTAGGTGCAAGTTTAATATGTGGTGAAGGTGATGCTAATAAGAGTGAATGATAGGTTGGGCACTAAAGTGCAAAAAATGCACAAAATGAGATAAAAAGTGTGATAGTCAAGATCACACATATACTAAGTTTCCATAATTGGTAAAAATAAAGGTTAGTGCTTAGAAGGATAAGTGACAAGTGGACCACATGAATGTATTTAGGCATGGTGACTAGGTACACTCATAAATGCAAGTTTCTTAGGTGATGTTTGTGTGTTAGTGGGTATCTAAGCCAGGAAGTGCTCCTGGTAAAAACATAAATTGGTTAGGTGAATATGTGGGTTTTAGAGGTAGGAAGTACTCTTGAGAATACCCAAGTAGGTTTTTTATGGATGAGGTGTTTCAAGATCAAAAAGTGGTCAACATAGCAAATGTTGTCACTCTGATTAAAAGACTAGGTAAAAGTCATCATAAAATTCACACTAGATGGGCTGTAATAGATCAATGGTGAGATGATGAGGTGGTTGGTGGGTTGAGAAGATAGTCTCCATGGGTGGGTGATTGATGTGGTTCTAATTTTAAAAAGGGTTGCTCAAGGTGGGAGCAAAAAGGTTTATCAACCTGACCATCAATGGTTAGGGTGCCTAAGACCATCGACAATCACCCTAACCATCAATGGTTAAGTGAAAACCCTAAAATATGAAAAGGTCAAAAATCAAAAAGTGAATTAATTTCACTCATTTATACATTTGACCTAGAGCTATGGCCATTTGTCATAATTGGGTGATATTTGTTGATAGTGATTGCTTACTAGTGGGTGAGGTTGTTGAGGTGGATGAGGTTGATCAAGAGTGACTGAGCCAAGGTGTAGTGTAGATGAAAATGTGGCTAGGTAGGGAGTCCTAGGATTCTTCCTCAATGAAGGTTGAGGAGTGAGGTAGGGGGTGTTCTTAAATTGATAGGGTATTTTTAGAATTGACGTTGCATCTGGTTTTGTAATTTATTTGCATAATTATTGGGTGTAAACTTGGGTTTTGTTTCATTATGCCCTAGGTAGGGTTTTGTTTGATTTTGGTAAAATTGGGTAGGTGATGTACAAATTTGGGAAGGTAGGATAGTTAGGGATAGGTTGGTAGGATTTGTTACATGATAGTTTTATTGGTGGTTTTTGTGTAGGTTTAGGTTTTAGGTGTTCTGCTCATAGAGCACCCATAATAACCATCGATGGTCAGGTTTGACTATTGATGGTTGACACTCATAAGGGAATAGATGTCTGACTATTAATGGTAACACAGTGGTTCCTAGTGTAAAATAAGTTTTTAAAATTATTTAAAGTGTGTAAGGCATTTTAGATGCTAATTTTTTGGTGTAGGTTGATCCATGTAGGTGAAATGGTAGGTTTGGCAAGTAATAACATGAATTGTAAGGTTGATGGGTAAGATTAAGGGTAGTGTGGGTGTTGAGTAGATAGGTAATCTAGGTAGAGAAATAGGTCATTGTGTAAGGCTTAATGGTAAATAACATAGTTGAAAAGGTGAAGTGCATAGTCAAAATAGTATAGGTGACTAAGATTTTTTTATGCCATCAAACATTGTAGGCTCAGGAGCAGATAAAGATGCATGATCAAGTGATGTGCATTTTTGTAAATATTCACCAGTGGATGACCCCAACTAATTGGGCATATATGGAAGAGGTCATATTGGGAGTGATGTGACACTACCAACATGTTTCACATGATGCATATATGATTTTGGCCCTCATCAAGAGATGGGATCTAGCCATAAACACCTTTGTATTACCCACTGGTGATATGACTATCTTTCTAGAGGATGTGCATAGGATTACATATTTTCCCTTATGAGGTGATCCAATTTACCACATAGAGTAGGAGGAAAATGATTAGTATCTAGATATATTATATGGAGATGACCATGATTGTGTTAGATGGCACGTTGGAAGATTCAGCTATAGTATATTATATCGAAGGGTGATGGGTGAGAGGAGACTTATGATTATGATGATCATGGTAGTATCATTATTTTACCTTCCTAAATCAAACAATGGGAGGTTCCCATACTTGTTATTGGGGGTGTTGGTTTAGATGTTACTGGGGCAAATAGTTTTTAAATGGGTACCTATGCTTTTGGTGTAGAAATATAAAGAGTTGTGGGGTTTTAAATCACATAAGAGGTATGACATTAATGTCATTCTGGTTCTACACTATTGGAATTATGAACACATCCAAGTGTCCAATGGGGCTGTTGTGGACAAGATACACTAAGATTTATTATTGGGTTACATGAGGTAGAGAGTTGACATTACCATTTTAGGAGTGGGTGGAGGGGCTCACAATGTAGATTGGTTCAGGGGTGCACTAGGTGCATTAGTTATTGGTGATATCATTTGGAGACCAAATGTTAGGTTCTCAAAGTAGGCTAGCTATAAGAGGTAGACTCTATCCTTATAGAATTATAAGTGGATCTTCAGCCATAGGGAGGGAGAGGTAGAGCTCATCTCATTTGATAGGGTGCATAGGCAGTTCAGTTTGGTTCAAAGGATCTTGGGCCCATTCCCAAGATATAGATATGAGGATGTAGAGATCCTTATACCAAACCCATAGCTAGTACAAACATTATTTGATTTGGAGCAGTTACTCATGAGGCCATTGATTGATGATGTAGGTTTTCCTGATAGGTACAATGCATGGTACTAGGCTCTATATATGGTAGCATATTTTGGTGGAGATGATGGTGTTAGGAGGTAGATGGATGTGGACCTAGATGGTAAAGGTTATCTAGTACAAGTTTAGGGAAGTGATCCAAATTCACATGCATGAGTGGTGCTAGCCATGGCATAGGCATAGGTCATAACACTATAGGGTCAGGTGGCTACACTTATATGGGATAGGGACAAGGCTAGATCTTCACTAGCCTTGGTTACAAATGAGAGAGACTCCTTGAGATAGATAGGAGGAGGAGCTATGACACCTATAAGACCACTAGGTGCCATCCCTATGGAATGATACCTAGTCATAATGGAGTTATGGTACTACGAGGGTATATTCTTGAGGCATTGTCTAGATGATCCCTAATGGGGTGAGTATAGAGTGAGTTTGGTAGATGGTGATAGCATGGTGACAATAGGTTAGTGGGATACATATTTAGGTGGACAAATAGGTATTTCAAGGGTATAGACAATTCCTTAGGGGGACAGGCATTGGGATCGAGTGGTGTTGTAGGTGATAGTGGTGCACTAGAGGCATAGATATGACATAGTCCAAATACTTTATATTGTGTTGTAATCATTTTGATACTGGCCTACTATCTGATGCAGTGATATGTATAGTTTGAGAGAGAGAGAGAGAGAGAGAGAGAGAGAGAGAGAGAGAGAGAGAGAGAGAGAGAGAGAGAGAGAGAGAGAGAGAGAGAGAGAGAGAGAGAGAGAGAGAGAGAGAGAGAGAGAGATGTATATTTGTTGTATAGATTATGATGTTAGACTCATGATTTATATATATGATCTTTGTTTATTGCTCATTGTTCATGGTATATGATGTTATATTGATTATTGATGATGTTAGATTGATTATGATTATTTCATGGATATTAGATGCTAATATAGACTCACCTAGCTAGGCATGTGATGGTTTTTTATTTATGATGATGCTTATGTTAGAGTTTAATGAGTATATTCTTCCTTATTTGTATTTAAACATGTGGTGGAAATGGTTGATTGCTTTATTTTCATGGAAGTTTTATTTTGACATGATGATGGATATGCTAGTGATGCATGCTTTTGCTTATGACATATGTTGATATGATGTGGTTATGATTATGGTTATTTTTTCTTAAGGTGAAACACATAAAGCGATTTTTAATAACAACACCAAAAAACAATAGAGAAATAAATGTCTTTAGTGAAAATATCAATTAGTCGTGATAGGATATAAAGAGGACATGACACTTCTTATTCGACAAAGACTAAAACAAAACTGAAGTTGGATTGGACCAGAGAACATAATCCCTTCAACTGCTTTGCATTAACATTCGATAGTTGGTTAAAAAGGTGTCTTGATCACATAATGTCAAGTAAGCTAAAAATCCCTTACTTATAGTGTATCAAGGGAAAATGGATGAAAATGGAACCTTATTGTGAGACTAACATGCCTCTTCTATAGGTTTCCAAAGAGTTAGTATAACCAAGTCTATGTCATACAAAGTGTATACTGATCAATGTGGGATGTCTACTTATGAAAGTCGATTGTGGCTTTCAAAATTATTTTGTTTATGACATCTAATTGCAGCTTTCAAATTTATTTTGATTTTGATATTACTTGATAATGGGTCTTTTGCTTATTTGTTGTTACTTGGGAGTTGGGGAAGCTGATCGATGTGGGAAGATTTGAAAAAATTGCTTGTTTTGACAAATGCTTTACACAGCCATCTTTTGAAGGAGTGGTCTAAGTTTGTATGCTTTATTCAATACTTTTGATAGTTGTCCTTCAAGGGAGTAGTCCACTTTACTTGGAGCAATTTTGAATAGATATTTAATAGCTATCCTTCAAGGGAGTAGTCTATGGATACTAGGAATGACCCATGATTTCAATTGGTTTGGATTTTGTTTTTTTTCTTTGTTTGATTTTGCTTGACATAGAATTACTTATATAGTTTTAAGGGTTAACCTTTATGAAGGAAAAATTAAAATCATAAGAAGGTAGATTGGGTGTAAAGAGGTTTAGGTGACAATGACCATGGGGATCCATCTTGTAAAAGGGGTAGAAAGTACAATGAGAATCATGCTAGGAGTAGAATAATGGTACCCATTGTTAAAAATGAGGCTATGATTATAACAAATGATCATATGATTTAGTTATAATTAGTTTCCCCTAAAATAGGGAGATGAATGTGGTTTTTAAGCAAGGGATGAGCTCAAGTCAGATAAAAGATGAGCTTGATCCTTCTAAACAAAGTAAAGGATATAGATATGGATATTTGAGGGGATCAAGTTATGGGTCTCCCTCAAGAGAGGACAACTAGTAAGCTCCTAATCTATAATTTTGGGTAATGATATAAGGTCTGAGCCAATTAAAATTAAACTTGCCCTAATTAATTTTTTCCATATTAGTGACATGTTAATTTTCCTTTAGGATGAGGACTCCGATGCTGAATTCCCATACTCTAAGATGTTTTTTATAGTCAAGTTTGATGTGCTCTTAGTAGACATGAAGATGGGTAAGGGTGGCCAAGTGATGCTCATCAAGTATCTCAAACTAGACTAAATAGTGTTGGTGATAATCATCTTCAGAAATGAGATCTTGCAAAGATACGTGAAGAAAAGGAATTTGGACTTCAAGAGGCAAGAATTCATCCACTCCAAACACAAGAGAGAAAGGGGTATCACCCATAGGGGTTTGAATAATAGTACGATATACCCATAAGGTGAAGGGAATGTGAAAATGATAATCATGACCAGATGCATTGACCATTTTAGTGAGCATATTATTAAGAGTTTTATTAGAGGCCTAAACTTTTCCATTGATTTGAGGGTGAGAGGGTGAGGAGAAAATTAAATTAATCCTTAATGCATCACAAAGACCCTAGAATTTTTCTTAAAATAATTGCCATTATCAGTGATAATTGTATGAGGAACACTAAAATGATAAATGATGTGATGGTTGTTAAAGTTGACACTCTTCTCCACTTTGGTTGAGACTAAAGGAATAGCCTCTACTTATTTAGTGAAATATTCAGTTGCAATGATGATAAAATGGTTTCACTAGGAAGAGTGGGGTAATTTCACCAATAAGGTCCAAACCCCATTGTGAGAAGGGCTAAAAATTAGTGGATACATGAAGACTATGGCTAGGTGCATGATGTAAAATGACATGTTGTTGACACTTAACACACTTTTTCACATAATCACAATAGTCCTGGTTAAGGGTAAGACAATAACATCCAAGGCTAAGGATGTATTTAGCTATAGTGAGGCCACTAAAGTGTCCCTCATATATTCCATCATGTATTTCCTTGATATCATGAGAGGATTCTTAATTACATAGGTAGTAAAAGAGGAGACCATCAAAGACACATTTATAAATAATTTCCCCCATAATGGTGTAACATGAGGTACTCTAAATAAATCCTCTTTGAGCATTCCTAGAAAGGCTAGAAGGAATGATGGTGAGGTTGAGATAGTTAAAGGTTTGCTGATACCAAAGGTCATGTTAGGTCTCCTCTACATTGAAGATGGTGGGAGAATCAAGTTTGACATAGGAAGGTTGGGTAAGTTTGTGGATAATGATAGATAGCTTAGAGTTAGAGTGTACAAATGGGATATGAGAGGTTAGGGAAGCAATGGTATTGACAAACTTATTGGTAAATCATGAGGTTGATTAGATGTGGTAGTGTTTAAATGATGCTAAGAGTTCATCAATTAGTTGTTTGTACTATTTTAAATCATCATTATTACACTAATAAGAGTCATTGATTTGATTTAACACAAGTTAGGAATCACCAAAGATACTGATTGTTTTGACTTCCAAGGCTAAAGTGATCTAAAGGCTTATCACTAGGGTTTCATACTTAGCCATATTATTGGTACATTCAAAGTCAAGTTTGAAAGATAAATGAAAAGGTTCACCATCAAATGGAATAAGGATGATACTAGGCCCCCCCACCACATTGACATTTTGATCTATCAAAGAACATGGTGACTTGATAGGTGAAGTCCACTTGAGAGAGGGTCATGATGGACTCATCAGGGAACTCAAGAGGAGGAGGTTGGTTGTCTACTAATAGTGTTTTGACCAATTGGTTGGTAATGACTTGTCCTTTAATTAACTTTTACTAGAGAGAATCAAGGTCAAACTCAACTAAAAACATGAGCCACTTAGTCATACATTAGTTTTGGTATGGCTTGAAGTGTATATACTTGAGTGGGTCGATATTGGTTATGACATAAGTCTTATGGATAAGAAGGTAGTGGTTAAGTTTGGTTGCCACAAAGACTAAATCCAAGAAAATTTTCTTGATATGAGTATATCAAGTCTCATACTCTAGAATAATGTGGCTAATGTATTAGATGGCTTACTCATTGTGTTGTTCATCCTGGTGAAAAAGCATTAACCCTAAGGAGTGGTTAGTGGCAGAGATATATAAGTAAAAAAGTTAGTCATCCTTGGGAGGGGTGATGATAGGTGGAGATAAAAGGTAATTTTTGAGTGAATCAAAGTCCTTTTGATGGTCGTTGTTCCACTTAAAAGATACATCCTTATTTAAAAGATGATTGAAAGGTTAGAATTAATTAAAAAGTTGGGAGATAAATCAATGAATGGATTAAAGATTCCCCTACAAACTATGGAGTTGATTGAGGTTAACTGGAGGAAACATGTTGAGAATGTCTTTGATTTTGGGCAGATCAACTTCTATTCCCTAAAAGGAGATAATAAATCCAAGAATTTTTCCTAATAAGACCCTTAAAATTCACTTCTTGGGGTTAAGGCAGACATGGTAATGGATTAGTCACTCAAATATAATATTGAGAATGGCCAAATGATCCTTATGATAGCTAGATTTCCCAAGAAGGTCATCCACATAGTATTCAACAATCTTGTGGATAAGGTCATGGAAGATGTAGGTCATGGCATGTTGGTAGGTTTCACCAATTTTATTTAGTCTAAAAGGCATGACCCTATTATAGAAGGCCCCCCATGTGGTGATAAAGGCAAATTTGTGTTGATCTTTAGGGGCAATTAGGATCTGATTGTAACCTGAGTATGTGTCCATGAGAGATAACATCTTGTGGCTGGCTATAAGATCAACTATTTGGTCGATGCTTAGTAGAGGAAAGTTTTATTTGGGGTAGTCAAGGTTGAGATCATGAAAGTCCACACAAATTTGTAGTCCTCGTATGGATTTGGTGATAGTCATGATATTTGAGACCCATTATGGATAGTTAATGGGTTGAATGAAATTGACAGATAGAAGATACTGAAGCTCTTATTTGATGAGAAGGGATATACAAGGGTGCATATATCAAAGTTTCTACTTGATGGGCTTGGAATAATTTTTGGTAACTATGTTATGGGTGGCAATGGTGGGGTCAATTATAGGCATGTCACTATAATACCAAGAAAATGATATGCTATGGTCTTAGAGGAAAGAGGAGAAGTCCTGAAGTTCCTCAAAATTTATTGATTAGCTAATTTTGACAATATGGGGGTTATTCAAAGTGACCAAGTTGATATCCATGGTGAATTTTCTCAACATGGTCAAAGTATTAAGAGGAAGGTCTGGTACACCAAGGTAGGTGAGAATGGAATCATCATCCTAGCACTGAATAGTGTTAATGGTAGGAAATTCATCCCCTATCATCTCAGGATGGGTCATATGAATGGTTATGATTACCCCTTCTTTTTGATAAGTTAGAGGTCTAAGGTTGATCATGTTGATGTTTTTTTTTTTTAGGGAGGATGATGTCATTCTCCTCACACTTGGGTGGAAAAGAGGTGGGTAAATAAGGAATGTCTTCCTCAATAATGATGGTGGTAATTTGTTTGGTTTTCCTCTTATTCAGTAGAATGAAAATGAGGTCATGTTTCTCATGAGGCTTTATAGTTTCAATGGAAATCATCTTGTGTGGATCATGCTGAAATCATCCAAGACCAAATTCCTTCTAATCACACTTGTGGAGGTATGCCTTGGAAAAGTCTAGGTTTTCTAGATAAGAAAATCTAGAGGTGGATGGTTGAGGTGAAGAGGAGGTGGTATAAGCATCCAATGGTTTATGAAGTCCCTCATAGATAAAATGGGTTTCATAGTGTGAAGGTCCAAAGGGAAAAATTGATCCAATATTGGGGTCATACTTGGGTTGGTGGTCAAGATTCCCATACTCTTGGGGAGTAGGGAAAGCATCAAGGGTGAGGAGGTGATATTCCCCAAATGAAAGGTATTAGAATGTGGATTCCAAGTAATCAATGGTGGGGATTTGATCTGAAGGTATGGATGAGCTAGTAGATGCCTCATTGGTGGAAGAAGACATAGATTTATCCTTTATGGTCAAGGGTTGGTCTTTGGCTAATAAGGGTGTTCTAGATGGAGATATAAGGGTGTCGTTATGTTGATAAGTCATGTTGCATGATAAAAAAGGACCTGGGTCAGCTTGTATATTGATAATTTGGCCCTCATGCTCAAATTTATTGTAATAATGAAGGGTAGAAGGTACATAACCCATGGTGTGAATCCAAGGTCATCCAAACAATACATTATGTTATAATTTACTTTCTACTACATAGAAGAGCTTTGAGAGCATGTGAAGTCTTAAATAGATATGGAGGACAATAGTTGCAAAATTAGTGGCCATGGTGTCATTGAAGGATTAGAGGATGGCTGAGGTTTCAGACATGACATTTTTTGGTAGTTTGAGATGGTCATAGGCATGGGAGGATATGATGTTAATATTGGCTCCTCCATCAATCATGACTTGTTTAACATGGGATTGGTTGATATAGGCATTAATAAAAATAGGGGTATCTTGGTCATCTAGATGGATAGAAGGTATTTTGAATCCTTGAAGGTAACAAGGTTTGAAATTTGGAGAGTGCTAACAAAGGCTACCATAGGTTGAGGGTGTTCAAGTTGGACCTATACTAATTGCAATGCCTCTATAATTTCTTGGTGATGATGAGGTGAAGTAGAAATCAACTCATATAGTCTCATCTTCATTGGGTTTGGTGAAGTTGTTTGAGCACCACTCTCGTAATCAATTCAAATGGGTTAGATTCAGAGGTACCCAAGATAGATATCTTCGGTTTGGTTGGAGGTGAAGGCACTTGATTTTGAATTCATTGGGAAGGGGAAGATGGGTATGTCTATTTTATTGATAATTTCACCTTCCCCTTATCCTTTAGCTAAGCATGTGATTGTGTTACCACATGGATAGTATGGGTAGAGGGAAGAGTTGGGGTAGGAGATTGGTTTGGCTCTTCATCAGTCTAAGGTGAGAGTAGAGGAGTAGGTAGGCATTGGGTAGAGGTTGTTATTGGTTATATTTGTAATGGGTCCATAGGAGGTTCATTTGTTAATAGATCATCCTCATTATAGATCCTATGGATTATGGTTTGGAGGGTTTTTTAGTTCTCTGTGTCATGCCCTACTGCCTTATGATTGGAGCACATGTGATAATCATTATACCATTCTAGTTTCAAACATAGATGGTCAAATGGTCTGATGGGAGGTAAGGTCAAGCAAGAATCTTATAGTAACCTTCGAAAACTGGTTGAGTAAGGCTTAGATAGAGGTGGAGAGGGTTTACAAGTTTTGGTATTAGCTGGTGAGATGGAGGTATTTTTATAAAAAATATTGGTGATAGAGGTCTTGGGTAAGGTGGTGTTCTTAGTTAATGGTTTTGGTTTTGTTGAGGTAGAGGTTGATAAATTAGAATTAGGAGGTTTCAAGGTAATTAGTTTTGTTATTGATGGTTCAGTGAAGATAGGTGTGTTAGAAAGCAAGTGTGCTAGTGTAACCAATAGTGGGGGTTAGGTTTTGGTTGAGAGAGGATACTTCCAAATCAAAGTAGAGGGATGAGGCCCCAAAATAGAAGGAAAGGTTGAAAGAGGTAGAATTTTGGCTTTTTTACCTTTTTTCTAGCTTTACTTGGTTTATTTGGTTTGGTCTTTAGTTGGTGGGTTTGGGGGGTTAGCTCCAGTTTCAAAGATGGGTGATTAAGGCTCTACATAGGGAAGATGCCAAGGTTTTTAGTTGGTTTGGTTTTAGAGGATTTATTGGTAATTTGGGCTTTGGTTGCTTTAGATTGTTGAGAAATGACTAGGTTGGTAGAGGTTTTTATTGGTTTGGTTGATAAGATAGGGGGTTGGACAACAAAAGTAGTGGGTTAGTCTACCAAAGGTGTGGTTGGAGGTTTTTGTTTGGTGATGTAAGGGAGCCCTAGTTTTTCCCAAAAGTTAGTTTAGTCCATGTAAATTTGGAGACAAATTCCAACCTATAAACGAGTTTGGAGAAGGGTTTGTAGATTGGTTTGGTTCCCTAGGTAGTGAACTCAAAGGATAAGCGCATAGGTTAAGACAGGGGAATGGTGACCTCATCCTTTTCCTCAATCAGAGGATGCAAGGTTTGAATGGGTAACTCCTTTGTGGGAGGTATAAATATGAAAACTTCCTCTTTGGGAATGATCTCCAAAGGGGGAATTAATTCTTGATAGTTGAGGGAGAAGGTAAAGTGGTGATGTTTACTAGCTCAAGTATGTTAGTTGGAGAAGGGGTTGATGGATCCACTACTTCAAGAAGTGGAGGAGGAGAAAGGGGTGCTTCTTCAATTTATGCCTCTAATAGAAGAGAAGGCAAATACACTACCTTAATAACTGGAGAGGGTGAAGAATAGGTAGATTGGGTGGTAGGTTCTTTAGCAATGAGCACATCAAGAACCATGTTGATGGTATGGGTATCATGAAAACACTCAAACTTATCACTCTTGTTTTTGCTAAGTGCATGATTGGGAAAATGTTGTTTGAAAATGCCAAGGGATTGGTTTAGAGGTGATTTGGGGTTGTCCAACACAAGTTCCCCCTTATTAATCAGATATTGGACAACACTTTTGAAGGTATTACACCTACTAACGTCATGCCCAACTATTTTATAGAAATCACATAGGTCATTCTCATTAAAAAAATTAGATGCAAGATGAGAAGAATAAAATTATTGAGGGGGATTGATAGGAAGAATTTCTATGATATTATCCTTCAATAACTTCTCCAGGATTAAAGTATAATATTCCCCAAGTGGAGTAAATTGCTTCTAATAATTTTAGTTTTGGTTCCTCATGTTTTGTTTTGAGGAGTTAGAGGATTTTGGTTGATTGAAAGATGGTGGAAAAACATGTTTAAGGACAACTGTATTCATAGTCCCTTTGATTTTGGCATTGGTGTTGGTTTGATTGCTTAGTTTAGAGGAAGAGGCCTCATTGGTTTCGTAAGTAGAGTTTTTGTTTTTCAATTTTAACTTTCCTTCATCGATGGATCTATTTTATAAATTATGCTCCATGGTAAAAGCTTCATCAAAGGTTCTAAAACTTTGAACATGCAATGTAGAAGAGATGTGATTGGCACATTCCCAAGAAAAAAGTTCTATCAATTTGGATTAGGTTAAAGGTAAGCAAAGTTAACTGATTAGGCTTCTCTAATGGACCACAAAATTATTAATAGATTCATCATCAAATTTCCAAATAGAGTAAAGGTCAGTGATGGAGACTTTCTTAGAGATGTTTATTGAAAAGTGATCCAAGAAATTTTGGGCTAGCTAGGTGAAAGAGAAGAGAGAGTGTTTTATTATGGAACTATACCAATCCAATGCTAGACTAGATAAGGACATAGGGAAGGTACAAAGAAGGAGGTCATCATCATAGGAAACTAAATAACATGCATATCTAAATGCCCTGAGGTGTTGTTGGGGATCTTCATTACTTTAAAATTTAGAAAACTTTGGAAGTTCCCATTGGGGAGGATATGGTATTATAGAGACAAATGGGTGGATGGGCTCATTTCATAATTGGTCATATGATAAGATGTTATGAGCACTAGAGATGGATGACTCCAAGGTAATCATTTGATCCAAGCTCATTTTCATTAGCTTTACTTGGGTTTATATGCTTAGAAAGTTGGGAGGTGCATATTATTGTGGTGGTTGGGTAATATATTAATAGTGGGTGGGAGGTTAAGAAGATAACACATATTGATATGTGGATATAGGTGGTTGGGTGGAAGTTATTTAGGGGTAGGTGGATGCAGGTGGATGGGTAGTCGGTAGAGGTATATACCATTATGGGTTAGGCATATATCCTAGGTTTGGTGTAGTGGGCACCTATTAGGTAGGAATAGTGGTGAGGTTGGTGATCAAAAGAAGGGTAGCGACCTTTGTGCTAATTGGTGGTAAGGTAGAAAGTATATGCACCACAAGATTTTGAAGTGGGGTAGTGGTTAGTAGATTAGAGTTATCCAAGGAAGGTTGGCAATGCTAGTGGTAGGTACACCCATGGTGAGGTGAGTATATGTGGTTAGTGGTTGGGTTGCTCCTAAGGTAGAGGAGTTGTTGGTAGGGGTAGAAGGTACAAGTGTGTTTGTAGTTTGGGTAGCTTAGTTTTCCACAGTAGTATTAAAGGGATTATTGGTAGATGAAGGACTTGGGTAGTCAATGGTTGGGTGGTGAATGTGGCAATGGAAGTGTTTCCCATAAGGTGGGTCCATAGGTGGAACTAAATTAGAGGTATGGTGAGGCATGGTGGTAAGAAATGTTGAAGGGCCACAAGAGTGTTATCTAACAAAATGAAAAATTTTGCATCTCCTTGAGGAAGTACCTAAGGGAAAGAAGGGCTTCTCTAGGGTTGAGGAGAATCTTATGGTTTAAAAATGTACTTCATAGATGAAGAGGTGGAAGAGATTGATTGGTTTGGTGGTCGGTTCTGTTATTCTAGATTCTTTTACTATTGATGAGTTAAAAACATACAAGATAAGGGAGAGAGAATACAAAAACAAACTCACCATTGAAACAAAGAGAATACAATAAATGAGCAAGGAAATCAGACACACACTAAAAAGTATGTTAAGTCCTAAAGTTATATTTAGTCTCTCATTTGGCTTAAGCCTTAATAAATTATGTAACTGAAATAGGTTTATAGAGAGGGTACTAGAAAGAAGTCTATGGTTGGTTTCAAGTTGTGTTTAAGCTCTCAAAAAAGATATATATTAGAAATCAATATGTGGCTTGGTATTGGGGTCTATCCCCTCACTTCACACACTATAGTGATAAGGGTATTAGGTGGTTAGCCAATATATACTAATTTTCAGATTTTATACTCAACTAGAGAGCTAAGTTAGTTCTCCCGTTGGTAATGACCTCGAAATAGGATTGCTGGGAAAGGGTAAGGTGACTACTAGGTGATGAAATCCCAGTTGGGCCTTGTCTCAAGTTGTTTTAATGTTTGATTCATGAAGGTGGTTTGGTTTAGCCTATGTAACAAGAGTGATGCTACAATCTAGTTAATTTGCTTTAATTTAACTAAGTGAGCTAAACTTGAAAATAACCAATATATGCACTTAATTTTAATTGTAAAAGAAACTTTGATTTCATTTAAGAGCACTAAATATAGAAAAGAGCATATAGATGCAAAAAAATGAAACCCAAGTAAAGACTCAAGGATCCCATTAGGCATCCCAAAATGTTTCAGTGAATTTCAGCTTATATTTTGAGAAAGGAAGAAGAAGAAACTAAATATAGGTGTGGTAGAAAAACCTGTTTAGTTATGCACACATTGAATTAGATGATTGTGAATAAATCCTCTTTAGATTAGGAGGATGGCCTAAAAATGAGATAAAACTAAAGCAAATCCTTGGTTAGATAGATAGCTAGGTGGATTGCCTAGCAATAGCTAGATCTCAAAAGTAAGAGCTTCCTCAGGGGGCTGACAATCTACACATTTTAAACAATTAAGTTTGTAAAATAGAATAAGAGTACTTACATCAATGATAAAAATTTATTGAATTTGAATACAAAAAATTATTGATAAAGAAATAGGCTAAAATGACTAATATATAAACAAGCAAGTCAATACTAATGCTAAATGGGTCAAGTGTGCTTCAGAAAATAGGTTGGGGATTTATGGACAGGTAGGGACACAAAAAGTTAGATTTGGTTGAGGGTAGATATGTGCAAATAACTTGCTATTATTTGGTACCATAGTGATCATCAGTGGTTGGTGTGTTCATCAGTAGTTAAGGTGATCTTTGGTGGTAAAAGTGACTATTGGTGATTAGATAGATCATCGATGATCAAGTTGATAATTGATGGTCACTATGTATTAGTTTGGGTTGATAAAAATTCTAATTGATAAGATCATAGAAAGAAATTCTAGGAATTTGGTTTGTACTGGGCTAATTTTCAAATGCAAATAAAGTAATTGAATACTAGAAAACAAATAATTATCAGGTAGAAGGTTGGTCAGATAAATGGTTGAGGTGGTTGGCTCGTTGATAGATTCTAGTGTGATTTTAGTAGAGTGATAGTGTTTGGATATCGAATGAGGGGTGGTAGCAAGTTGGATCTCTATATTGATGGTTTGATTTCTAGAGGAAGTGACTTGAAAGGAAATTCTGAATGTAAAATCACTTGAAGTCATTTTGGATCCTTTTTCACCTCTTGCTCCTCTCTTCTTATAGGAAAGGAAGGAGAGGTACAACAAGACATTAAATAGTATTTATAATTATAACTCACACATGTAATGGCTCACACATGGATTTAGATGAGCTAATTATAAAAAATCAAGGTAGAGTTAAGAGTGATTTAAGTTAGTTTAGATGGTGGAACCTAACCATCAGTGGTCAAGGTGACCATCAATGATCAGCTTGACCATCGACGATCAGGGGTCAAAGGTAGGGTTTGTAAAAAGTAGGTTTTTGATAGTATATCAAATGACTTAGGATAGATGGGTTAGGAAGAATTAGGGTTCAAAGAGGTTAAGGTTGGGCTTGAGGGGGTCCTAAGGTGGTCTAGGGGAATTATGATATTTTGAACCATTGTTTGCACATTTTTGGTGTTTACACCATCATTAAATTAATTTATTATTAACTTAGCTCAAAATCAAGACAAAATTAATTCATTTAAATTACATATCTGAATTGAGATTCATAACAAATAAAAATCTTCTAATAACAAGGAGAAGAAACAAAAAAAAGGGACCCAAAAAAAACAAAGGTTGAAAAATTTAGTGGTAAGCCCAAAGCATCAAAAGGCTCCTCCTCTTCAAATAAAATATGTAAGAAAGAGTAACTCACTTGTGCCTATTACAAGAAAGATGGGCATGATTAATCTAAATGCATGAATAAGTAGATTGACTAACTAACTAAGATGCTCAAGAAACACAATATCAACATCTCTGATTCTTCCAATCAGAGTTTATCAACACATAATTCTTATAAGGAGCTAAAGATAGTAAAAAGTGAAAAGATAATGGAAAATAACTTGTATTTGAATCCCAACCTTCCACATGGGTAATTGATTCTAGTGCATCACACCACATGGCTTCATCATAAGACATGTTCTCCTCCTTGAAGCTTTATTCTATGCCTCCCATCTTAATGGATGATAATACTTCCATAAAAGATAGTGGGAAAGTATATATTGAAGTGAATAATGTGATATTTCATGATGTTCTATGTTTTTACTCATTATATACCAATATATAATCTATTTATTAGATCACTTACATCAGTTCAAGAAAGAGAGTTGAATTCACACCTAATTCACTAGTGATGAAGGAAGTAAATAATGACTTCTATAGAGTGGATTATGTAATTTTATTAGTCAAGAATTAGTTAATAAATCAAAGAGAAATTCATGAATAAATAAAAAAGTCAATCCAATCTATTTATGTAGGGGTTGATAATGATAACACGATACAAATTAAAGAAAACAATTGACCATTACCTTCCCAAATGACTCCATTACTCAGAAGTAGCTCTAAGCATGTTCTCCCCTTGATCTAGAGATCTAATCTTTGTCAACAATGGCTTCGTTGCTTCTCCATTACCTCAAGAACTCTATGCATAACCTGGGCTCATGATATAAATTATTTAATGTGCCTATCAATAAAGCTAATCCAAATGCAAATAACACAATAATCAAAGCAAAAATTACTTGTGGAGAGATTTTAGGATTATAATTTTACACACTTTAAGTTTAATAAATGGTGTGAAAGGCCTCCAATTTATATATTTTTGAAATTTATCATAATGAACTATGACTGTCCATCTTGAGATCAAGATGTGTGGCCAATAATCCATTCAATTTTGGAGGTTAAAATCAATAAATGTACTTATAATGATTTAGGGGAAGGGATATTAATTAGGATTGGATGCCCATAATTTAGATATTTTATGAATTTATGGCTTGTGGATGCCACCCCATAGACCATGTCATTATGAAGATGTAGTTAATAGGAATCAATTTCCAAAAATAACTATTTAATAACCTCCATGGAAAATACACTTAAGCTCTTGATTTGAATTAATTAGCCTTGAACAAGATTAATAAATATTTGTGCAATTCTTTGAAAATTGGCCCTCAATTAATCCAAATGGTCATAAAGTCATATTACTAGGTTGTAATTTGACTTGGGAAGAATTGGAAAGCAATGTTAGATGCATTGGAGCCATATTTCTATTTAAGACATTACCAATATAAAATAACAAAGGTACATGATGGGTACTAATGAATTAGAATCAAAGAGTGATCAAGAGCACAAAAAGGCAAAATCATCATTTTGACTCAAAATAATTTGATCAAAGTTATGAATCACATAAAATGCATTGCCCCATTTAGGGATACATTAGCCTAAATTGGCACTTGTATATGATATGTTTGAACCATTTAGCACGTTTTATAGATTTTGGCCTAAATTGGGTATTTGAGTGCAATTAGAGTAGGATTGACAATTTCAACACAAATGGTATTAGGAATTTTTTGTCTATATTTTCCCCCTATTTGAGAAGGCATAGAGAGACATTTAGGTGAAGTAACATCTTTCCAAAGAAAAGAGTTTTTAAGAAGAAATTAGAAATGACCAAGGATGCCCCCTCGAGAGGACATATTAGGATGATAGAGAAAAATAGACTCTGGAAAAGTGAGGGACAATGAGAGATTAACCCATGGAATAAATCATATCTAGACAAGCTAATGCTTGCACACATGGTTACTATCAATTATATAAATATAATTAGAGATATAATAGGCCCTAAGATGGGGGGAATGTGAAGTATTCAATCCCAACATATAAGCGACACACTTTTAACACACCAAATTTGAGAGTGAAAGCTACATGCTTATGGCATTGATCAATCTCGAGACAAATTTCACACTAAAATAATGTCATCTTGGGTAGAAGTGTGGAGAGATTGGAATTAATAAAAAAGGATAATGTAGTCTCCAAAAAGGTGATAATAAGAGGTGCCCTAGTAGGGAAGATATGATAGTGATAAGATAGTTCTGCCCCTATATAACAAATTTTGATCATTGATAAAGAATAAGAATGGATTTCCACTATAGAGAAGATGTAGATTTGTGATGGTAGGCTCGAATGTTGTGTCCTAACATGGGAAAATTATCAAGTAATTAGCTCAATGTTATAACCTAAAACATAGGTTAAAGTGAGAAATCATAAAAATAGATGTGATGGTACAATGGATTAGAAAAAACCACAAAAAACTACGCATAGAAGAATGCACATAGTGATGAAAGAGATGAAAAGAAAGATGAAGATGGCTGAGTTGACCTCAATAGAAATTGAGCACTGCCTACATAGTTCTATGGACACATATTCCAACATGAACTTTAGGCCAATTTAGCTCACCTGAGATTGGGAGAGAATGGAATGAGGGATGATTAATATTGACCAAAGATTGATTAGACTCATCATGTATGCAAAGAGATGCACATCTAAGCATTGAGTCAGGTGTTACACTTATTGAGCCTAGTTTATGCATAGTGATATTGAGACCTATTCATTAGAGCTTTGTTTACGTTAAGACTTGAATCTAGAGAACAACGTTCTTGCTATATCAAAATAAATTAGGCATCATAAGTAAGAATAACTCATAATGACATTTCATTTCAATTGTGCAAATCTAGTTCAAATGTGAATACCTAAAAATAAGGATAATGGTAAATAATGACCAAAACCAAAATTATAGCTATTTACATTTAAACAAAAAAGCAAAGACAAAGAAAAAGATAAACATAAATGATCCTAACTTAAAACTAAGTTATGAACAATCAAGACTTAAGTAGGAACAAAAATGTTTAAAAATGAAAAGCAAGACCATTTTAATAACATAAGATCAAGATATAAATAATCAAGATCTATGTGCATCATCAAGATGTTCCTGAACACAAAATAGACAAGCAAAATCAAATAGGGAAACACAAGACCAAGGTGAGACAAAAAGTAATAAAAGGAGAAAATGAGAAGAAATAAATGAAGAGGCATGAAAGAAATACAAAAATCCAAGAAAACACAACAAAACACCCAAAAAAACAATGAAACACTAATAAAACTCAAATAAACACACACACAAAGAAAAACCAAGTTAGTTAGTACGGTTTAAAAATAGTTGTTCATGAACATGTGATAGAGGTGTTACTCTCCACCATAAAATAACAATGACACAAAGACATAAAATTTGTTCTCTAATTAAAGAGGAAAAATTACAATAAAAATGGGGGAAGAGAAGAAAAGGAAGGGGTTGATCAAGATGACTCCTGATGTACAAGGCAAGTGAATATTGTCTACATAGTTCTATGGATGCATGTTCCAACATGAACTTCAAGACAAAAGTAGTTCTCTCAAGAAATGGGATATTTGAAAAAGGTGATGAACATAATATATGGTTAATGTTGTAGAAGAAAAAGGAAGACTTGACAAATGATATTGGTCATGCAAAATGGAAAATTGGTGTGATGAGATGACTTGTGAAATAACAATCCAATGGAACTTAATTTTATTACAAAATGGCAAGAGTGTGGCATGGTGGGATGAGGGACAATGGTATTTAAACATGGAAAGTACATGGTACAAGATGAATTGCATAGCAGAAAGTTAACAAAACTTAATTTACTTACAAAATGGCAAGAGTGTGGCATGGTGTCATGAGGGAGAATGATCTTACAAAATGACAAGTGAATATGACAAGATGAGTTATAAAATAGAAAGTTAGTTGGATAAAATGATTACAAAATTTTAAGAGCATGAGTATTAGAATGTACAAAAGTGAATGACAATGTTTTTTTTCTTTTATAGATCATTTTCAAATGTTTTGATGTTTTAGGGATAAAATATGTACAAAGGGGGACCTTCTAGTCAAGGAAATGCTTGTCTAAGAGTAGAATTTCCAATAATTAGCTAACTCAGTTGAAATTGTATGTGGGGATATAAATAAAGGATCAAAGAACTAACTGAGAGATCCAATAATAGCTAAAACTAATTATAATGGCACATGTTCAAAAATCGATGAGAGAAAATATCTTAAAAAGATAACAATGTTCACGAAAGAGCAACAAATGTAATATAAAATAGTGTGCAACATGAAATCAATCTAAAGAACCATACGATAGGTAAAGATCCTTAGCTATAAAGGTGTTTTTATTCACTTGTCTGTATAAAAAGCTACAAAATACTATCCTGGCTGAACTTATTTCTAGAACTATCATCACAGATGTTCATAATGCTAATGAGACATAATTAAGATCATAATTGGTCAAGGGACAAAAGTGTTTGGGTTACAAAAGCCCTAGTTATAAAAAATAATAGGTTTCTCAAAGAGATTGACACATGTTATGATAAAATTCATTTAGATTACCAATAGTCTAAAATTTTTTCACTATCCAAAGTTGTAAAAGGAAGAGGGCTCATGCGAGAGCGGTCTAAGGTAGGATAAAATGGTAGGGTAAAATTACTTCAGCATAAGTTTCCCCTAAGTAAGGGATATTATAGACAATGGTTCAAAGTTGTTCATACATATAACTTCTTAAGGTGCATGATGTTCATGGGCTCTAGAAGTTCTTCACCATTTGGTTTAGCCAGTTGATATGCCCTTAATCCATAGTTTTTCATGATAACAAATGGTCCCAACCAATTAGGTTGAAACTTACGTTTTTTCTTATATTTATCATTTTTGTTCTTTTGGTTCTCTTTTATGACCAAATCACTAATCTCAAGCTCCCAAGGGACAATGCACTTGTTGTATCTTTTCTGCAATCTATTTTGATAGCCTTGCAAGTTTTTTATGGTAGCTAAATGCATTCCATCAAGAAGTTCTAATTATTGTATCCTTGAGACTCTATACTCCTCATCATCTTCAATATGCTCCAATGATACTCACAATGATGGAAACTCGATCTCTATTGGGATAATAAATTATGTGCCATATACAAGCGAGTATGAAGTGGATCATCTTGGGGTTATATGACTAGTTATGTAAGTCCAAAGGGCATGAAATATTTTCAAGTGCTAATTATGTTTTACATCATTGAAAACCTTCTTTAAAATGGATACAATGGTTTTATTTGATGCCTCCACTTTTTTGCTTCCTTATAGGTCATATGGAGTTGATTTATTATTCTTGATCTTGAATTTTGCACAAAGAGATTTTACATCTTGGTTCATAAAGGATCTGACATTATCAGATATAATATGTGCGGGGATGACATATCAACAGATGATATGGTAATTGATGAATTTGGAAATATACTTTTTAGTGATGTAAGTGAGAGGAATGGCCTCAATCCACTCATTAAAATACTTAGTAGTAGTCAGGATATGCTTATGGCCATCTGAAAATGTTGGGTTTATTTTCTCGATGAGACCAAGGCCTCATGTTGAGAATGTCTATGGTTTTGTGATTAGTTGTAGTGGTAAAGAAGGTGTGTGTATCAAATTTCCATTTTATTGACAAGGAATGCACTTCCTTACATAATTACAAGCATCAGTCTCCATTTTTGGCCAATAATAGCCTATTCTAAGGAGTTTTTTTGCTAAGACTACATCATTGGTATGGGCCCCACACATTCCTTCATGAACTCCCTCAATGCTTGCTTGGATTCTCTTGAAGATAAATAATGAAGAAGCATTCCATCAAAGCCTTTATGATAAATCATATCTCTTAGGAGGTTATAATGTAATAAATAGTGATTGAATAATTTTTGCTAATTATTGGATAAGTTAGTTGAGAAAACATGATCATGGAATTAGTTATAAAAGTCTTGGAACTTGGGTAATTTAGGTGGGTGATTGGGACCAAAAATGGTGCATACCTTTTCTAAATATAGTATAACATGTGTAGGCTAAAGAATATTTTCAATAAGGAACTAATACTCTTTATCTCCACCATAAATATTTATCATGGATCCAATCATTTCCATTGCATCATCATATTGATTGTTGGCCCTTAAAACTTGTTAAAACTACAGAGTTTTAAAATGACTTTTGAGATTATCAATAATTTGCTTGTAAGGAACAAGCTTGTCATCTCTAGTTTGATACTAATTAGTGGTCTGATTGATGATTAATTGGGGATCACCATAGACCACTAATCACTGAATATCCCACTGTATGGGAAGGTGAAACCCTATAATCAATGCCTCATACTCGGTCATATTGTTTGTATAATGAAATTGTATATGAAATGCTTTGGGAATAAAATCCCCTTGAGGTGTAATCAACAATGTCTCAGCTCTAGATCCATAAGATGTAAATGATCCATAAAAATGTAGCTTTCATTATTCAAGTCCTTGTGATGCTTGTTCTATTTCCATAATATAATTATCTTAAAAGTCAAATTTTAGTGATTGAGTATCTATGATAGGGGATTCAGTATGTTGATTAGCAATAATCTACCCCTTTATTGATTTTTTATTATGATACTCAATGTCAAATTCACTAAGGAGCATAACCCATTTATCCATGCATCCTTAAAGAGCTACTTTGGAAAATAATAATTTGAGAGGGTCCACCTTGGCAATGAAAACATTTTTGTTTCCTAACATATAATGTCACAATTTTTGGGTAGAAAACATCATAGCTAAACATGCCTTCTTAATAGGCATATAATTATGTTCATAAGCCACCAGAGTGTGGATTAGATAATATACTACATGTTATTTAACTTGATCATCATGTTGGTCCAAAAGTGCCCCCAGTGTATGCTCTATTACCAATATGTAAAGAAGTAGTGGTTGTCCAGGTGTTAGCAATATTAAGACTAGCAGATTAGCCAAATATGTCTTGAGTTTTGAAAATACTATCGAACAATATTCATCCCATTTAAAATTTATCACGTTATTCAAAATGTGGGTAAATGGGTGGAACTTATATTCCAATTGAGAAATGAACTTGCATATAGATTGGATCTTTCCTTGCAGGATTCGTAATTTTTTGAGATTATCTGGTGGAAGCATCTCCACAATGGCCATGACCTTGGTAGGGTCAACTTCAATCCCTCTTTGTGATAAAATGAAACCTAGTGATTTCCTTGATGTGACTCCAAAGACACATTTATTAGGATTTAGGTAGAATTTATATTCATGAAGCCTCAAATATTCATCATGGAATGTCAGGATGTCTATCTCTTATTCATGATTTTTCTAGTATATCATCAACATAGTCCTCAACAATATCATTCATCATGTCATGGAAGATGATAGTCATGGCACATTGATATGTGGCTTCAGTGTTCTTCAATCCAAATGGCATGACTTGGTAACAAAATGTTCCCCATATAATGGTGAACATAATTTTGTGTTGATATTCTTGGGCTATCTTAGTCTGCTTGTATCTATAAAATATTTCCATTAAGGATATAATCTCATACCTAATAGTTGAATTGATAATCATTTAGATGTTGGGTATAGGAAAATCATCTTTAGGGCATGCTTTGTTGATATCTCTAAAATTAGTACAAATATGTATACGTAGGGTCTTTTTATTTATCAGGACTATGTTTGATATCCATTCAGAGTAATCTAGTGGCTTAATAAACCCTGCTCCTAACAACTTTTCCAGTTCTATTTTAACCAATAGGGTGACACATAGATGCATCTTACTTGATTTATACTTGATTGATTTATCATTGAGATGGACAACAAGGTGATGTAAAACCAAATTTGGGTCCAAACCTGGTATGTTAGAATATGCCCATATAAAGTGATAATATAATCGCTTAGGAGGGATATACTTTGTTCATATTCTTCTTCAGTAAGGGAAGCTCTAAGATAACTTTTTTGGGGATCCTCATAGGTTTACACGTTCACTTATATCATGTTTTACACAAGGAGTGTGGATCCATATTATATAATTTTAGGTAAGGTATGATCATGATCATTTTATTCTACTACCTCTTATTGTTCCTTCCAAAGTTTTGGATAGTGTGATGAATCTAAATCCACCATCTCAAGTAAAGTCCAAGTATCAAAAACCTCTATAAATTCAAGAGCAAGACATTCAAAAATTTGTTATTGTTTTGAAGAGATGCTTGTAGTGGCTATAGAACTTGGGCTAGATGGACCTTTTTTGTCTTCAGAGGATGAGCAAACATTCCCACTTGAGAGCATCTGAAATAGTTTTTCACTCAAGCGCTTATCTTTTTCTTTACTTTTTTCTTGATCAAAGTGTGCCTCAAAGAGGCTTTCACTTGAATATATTGATGCTTGATCTTTATTGTTACCAAGAAAGTTTGTTTGCTCTTCAAATTAGGCAAAAATATCTAATGAAAAATCAAATCCTTGTTTGTGATCACCAATAAGTAATCCATCTCATAGGCCCATGTATTTTACAAGTGATTATTCATTTTGAAATGTATCAAGGCATATGATCAAATTTTTATGGTCATAATCAATGAGGTTAGGATGGAAAAGGCATAGGGAATAATGAGGTTCTGCTTCAAGATAAGAAACTCCAATGGTGAAAATATGATGTTCTGCTTCAAGGTGGGAAACACCAATAGAATGGGTTCTTGCTTCAGGATGAGAAGCTCCAATGGTTAAGGTTAAAATGTCATTTGAATCAAATAGGTCCATGTCAACAAGCTCATCAAAAAATATGTAATGGGATGCTATGTCACTGCCAATAGTTTTGTCATTAGTAAATTCAAAAAAATCGGTATCAAAAGTTATGAGATCACCCTTAGGTGGTATAAATCTAAGACCATGATTAAAATTAGGTACTCTAGTTGATAAGGGTTTTAGGATTCCTTGCACTCATGGGCCAAGACCTTTTCTTGTATAATCAAGATGATCCATGATTCGATTCGGGATAGGATACTTTGGATTTTGAAAGTAATTAGCAAGGCCTTCAGATTATAACTAGTCTCCCTTGATAAAAGACTCTCGATCTTTCTTTGGTGCAATAGCATGTATAAAAAACATAGGTGGTTTTTTTTGTTTCTTCTTCTATTTCCAAATAATTATGGGTATTTTAGGATTCTTTGAAGGTTTAGGCTTACCGAATGTCTTTGTATTTTTAGGTAACTTTGCAACATGAAAGGTTTTCTTAAGACTATACATGGAAATGCCCATGTCTTTAATAATAAACTTCTTCATAAGAATTGTATAAAAAGAATTAGTTGAAGTGGAAAAAAGATCACTAGGATTGATATAATTGGATGGAGGTGGATGTGAAATTATATCCTTGTTCTTCTTTGCAACAAATTTAGAACTATGATAATAGTTATAATTGCACAATTGGGCCTCAAAATGTTTGTAATACTCATAAGGCTATTAATCAGTGAGAATATTAACCTCGATCCCATCATAGGGAAATTTAAGGCACTAATGAAGGGTGGAGGGAATGGCCTATACTTCATTGATCCAAGGATGGCCAATAAGTATGCAATAAGGCAATTCAATGTCCACAATATGAAGCAATGTATGATGTAAAATATAGCCAAAAATGATTAGCAACCAAATAGTTCTAGTAGACTCCCTTTTGGAATTTTCATAAGCCTTGATGGTGATCTTCTATGGCTAAATGTTTTTCACATTATAGCCCAATATTTGTACCAACCTAAGAGATAAGATGTTCAGCCCTGAACCATTGTCTTTAAGAATATACTTGATCTTATGATTTTTAATGATTACTTCAATGTATAGTGGGTTATTATGGTTTGGTCCAAGTGTAGACATGTATTTTTGATCAAACATTACTTGAAGAAATGAATAAAAATGTCCCACAAGGTTCTAGAACTGTTTAAGATTTATACCATTGGGGATAGTAGATTTTTGTAAAAGATTGTTCATGATAGTTCTATAGACTTTCGATGTCCATAAGAGATCCAAAATGGAAATCCATGTAGGGGTTTTTCTCAATTGGTCTAATAAAATATAAGGATTTTATACATTAGGATGAGTTAACTTAGATTTAGTTGGAAAAGTAGTTGGATTCGGATCCATTGGCACAATGTTCACATTAGGTTCTGTGGAAGTAAGCAAATAGCCGTAGAGAGTAACTCAGGAGAATTTTGTTGTGATTAAATAACCTATAGGTTTTATGGAGCTAATATAATTATAAGATGAAGGCAAAGGGACTTAAAATGTGACTCATGGGCATCTAGTTGCATTGTTACAATTTTGAGTCAATAAGGAGCCATTATAATTAGAATAAAGGCATTGTTTAGAAATAGTAACATGTGCAAATGAAGTCATAATAGAATTATGAGAGATCAACATAATATTAATATAGAGAGAGGGTGTTAACCATATAATGATGGGTCTTTTACTATGAGGAACACAAAATGGTCCATAAGGTTTGACAATAACAATGGCAATATGGGTTGCAGAAATGCATCCCATGGTATTATTATAATTGTAAGGCATGTTATTTTAACCCACATTATGATCATGATTATGCTCATGTTGATTATGATTTTGACCCTAATTCTATTTTTGATTCTACATCTGTCCCTAGTTTTTCCTTGGTTTTGATTGTTCCTTGGTGGTGGTCAATTATGTCAAGGAAAGGGGTCCTTATAAATTCCTATATCTTGATTTATGTCCTGATTAGGGTCTAGTTTAATCTCAAATTTACCTCTCTTAATGAGATATTCAATAATATGTCATAATTGGATGCAACGATAAGCACCGTGGCCAACAACATGATGAAAGTTACACCATTCATTCTCTTTGTACTAATATGGTTTCAATTGATCTTGAGAAAATTGTTAGAATAAATTTTAAAACTCTGATTTATCCCCAAATCGCATACAAGAGAAACAATGAAATTAATTAATTTAAAAAAAAAAAAAAAAAAACATACACATAATAGGAGAAACAAAATTTAATGTGGTTCACCTAAAATGGGCTACATCCACCAAACTTATCTAGTATATTAATTCCAACAATATAAGGGAGAAACAAAATCCTATAACAAACCCTGTTACACCTATCTACCTTTTTATGCCTTCACTTTGTGTTAATTTTTCACTTTTTCTTTCAACCATATCTCAATCCATTTTTGGGTAAAAAACACATAAATATAACCTTTACCATCAAATCTGGAAACCTATAATCAATGGCCTAGATTGACTTGAAATTATAATTTAATATGGTAATTTTAATAAAAGGTTCCCCCCTTGCAAGCCCCCACACCATCAGAAATACAAAGAATGGGATCCAAACTAGGATTAAAAAACATTAAAATTTTAACCTCTAATCCTAGAAGACAATCAGGGTCCACACCTAATCGAAATGGCCTTGGTACTAGTCATATGATCAAGTTAGTTGCTACGATTTTTTGGAACATTATTTCAATTGGTTCTCCTAATTTGCTAAATACCTTGAAACTATCATGGTTTTGTTTTTATGGAGGTTTTCTTTGCAAATTAACTAGTGGATTAAGGGGAGATAATTATACATTTAGGGTCGATGAAGCCTGTACCATTTGTACATGCCTTCTTCTAGTCACCGCATTTCCAAACATGTTCTTGTTCTTATCAAATCCTTTAGGCTTATCTTTCACAACTGTCTGAGTATAATATGGGGTCTAATTTGATGTTTGACCCTACATAAAGATATTAACAATGCCCTTGGTAATGTGAGCCTTCTCAATCTATGCACCCTTATCTATGATCTCCTCAAATGAGTTAACACATGATAGATGTACATTATGCATGACCTAGGGATGCAATTTCTATTTAAATATATCCACCAACTATTTGTCTATAAATTTATTTTGAAAGTGACTCGCTAATTCTCTCCATCTCTTTAAATATGTGGCAAAATTTTTTCCATCTTGTTGTTTTGATTTACACAAGTCAAAAATGATCAATTCATGCTCTATGTTGTATGAGAAATGGTTAAAAAACTTTTTAGATAAGCCATTCCAATTTATAATTGATCCCTTGGGTAACTTATGTAGCCAATCTAAATCTTGTCTTGGTAAACTTTGTAGAAATAATCAAAGTAAGAACACACTACTATAAGCAAACTCTTGGCATAATATGAAAATTGCCTACATATGTTCATGAGGGTCACCCTTTCCTTTGTATTTATCAAATTTGGGTGCCTTGAAATGATGTGGAAAGGGGACTTATAAATTTTTTAAATCAAATAGATATGGACACATCTTTTCAAATTTATACTTTTTGATCCTGTTTCTAGTCTCCAAATGTGACACAATCTCCTTCATGGAGTTACACTCTTGCATGTTTGGTGTATTCATGGGTTGAACATAGTTTTATTAGGGTGGAATGTTCCCTTGTTACTACTATTGGGGTAGAATGTGCCCTTGTTGTTGCATGGATTAATGAGGGATGTACACCCTACATTCTGTGACTTGGTTTTGATTTGTTTCTAGAGTCAAGTAAATAGGTTGTTGATTCCTTGGAATCTATTGACTTGAACTATATGTGCTTTTTTAATTTTTGGGAGTCCTTGGTCTATTCACCAATTTTTGCATTGGTTTAGATGAGCTAACCAAATTATCTTAAGAGATTTCCTCAATTTTAACCAAATGTTTGGGCTTCTATGTTTGTAAATCGATAAGAGGCTCTTGGTAATTAAAGAATGTGATTTCCATGTCTAGTGGAGCATTTTGCATAACCTATTGTATTCTATTTTATTCATTTGAGACACCTTGATAATTTTCTGGGTTCTTAATCAATGTTTATTATGTAGGTTCAATCACATTTCCTTGTTCTTTGGAAGCAACATTGTGGATTGAAGTAGTAATTAGAGAGTTTTTTAAGTCTATGATAAGTTGATTGGAATACCATTGAATTATTTGCTTAATCTTGTTAATAAGATACTGATCAATTAGTTTTGAATATAAAAGGATTTATTTACCTTTTTTACTATAGGAAAATCTAAGGGTAGTCTAACACTAGTCTAGCACCAGAGTCTATCAACCTAAGGAGTGATTCATCTTAGTTCTCTGGATATTAATTATAATCCCCTTCAAATACTACAGTTTTAGGAATGCCCTCAAAGACAATGGAATTGTATTGTCCATCATAAAAATGATCATCCTCATATTTAGGGATATAAGGGACCCACTACAAGTAAACCTTTGAGTCATGTCTAAAAAGGATTGCTCTATACATTTGACTAGATTTGGATTAATGTTGTGAAAACATTTAAACAAGGAATGGATTTTGATCTTTCTTCCAAACAAATGAATAAGGTACCAAAGAGAATATAAAAGGATGGTGGCATAGAACCACACATAATTAGAAGAATGATGTTCATGAAATTAATCAACCTTGGGTAGGGTTAAAATCATATGAATTGGAAGAGGGTATGACAACATGAAAATCCTAGAGTGTCACTAGTACACTAAAATGTATACTTTTGAGATATGTCAATATCATAAAATCTAGTTCAACTTCGATGAGTTGGTAATATAAAACTAGAAGAAATCCCTTTGGATTAGGAAGGAGACAATGCAAACCAAGAAACTCATGACGTGGAAACATGCAAGAATTCGTAAGTATAAAACTAGAACCAAATGTGCATTACAATGCTACCACATCAAAATAAGAATAGTATTCATTTTCAATCAAACTCACACCCTTGTGAAGGTAGTTTCAGGCTTTCAAAATTTTCTAAAATATGGAAATAATCCTAGGCTTTGGGTGACCTAATCAGTGGATTGAATATCTAGATTCTAAAGGCTAGCTCCCTTTGGTGTATCATTTAAGATCTCTACTCTATGATAAAGAATGTTGAGGAAAAGAGAAGAGGGAAAAGGTAAGAAAGAAAATTGAAAGAAAATCATATCCAATGATAGTGATACACCTACATTTTAGTTCATGCACTCAATTTGTGCTTCTAAAACATTGATTAGACAAGAAAATACTAAATCTTAAACTTCAATTGACTCCTATGCATTAATATTTCATGAAAAGGTTTTATCTAGTTATCAAAGCTTAAGGTAAATGATGGAATAGGCCTGATTCAAGGTACTAAATAGCCACTTACATTCACTATAACTTCAGCCAAAATACATCAAACATAGAACATGACCTGGATAATCTGATTAAGTAGTAACTAGGTAAGAATTAGGCTTGACATAGAAGACAATTCTATCACATATGCAAATCACTGACATAAATATACTATAATAGCATTCTAGAATCTTAAAAAAATCCTTCTATTTATCTAAAAAAGGTTACAAAACTCAAATTTTTGTAGAGTCTGGTCTTCCCAAAAGAGGGATCTCTTCTAAATGGATAAAAAGCCAACTTATATAGAAAAATCATACCAAAACCATGAAATTGGAGTTGAAAATAAGAAAGGAGATCAAATCCCACATCACACAAGTCCCACTTGAGATATCAAAAGATAACTAAGCCTTCAAATAATATCATTTTTCCCTATGTCTTGCATGAAATAACTCTTTGGCATTAAAAAAGGATTGTGGGTCCATCTTGGACTAATATCCACCATGCATGAAATCTATGCCAAATATTCAAGGAGAAACTCTACTTGGTATGTTTGGAATTTGAGTTGAAACAAAATAACATCCTTCTTTGCATGGAAAATAAGGAAAATGCATGAAAAGCCTTGTCTAGTCAACTCCAAGTAACTCCATCCTGCATGAGATGATGTTATGCCAATCCTTAGATTAAGAAATTTAGTTTGAACAATTTGGAAGTGTTGAAATCCTTAAATTAATAAGATAAATCATAATAGATGTGACACTTTGATAAAATTTAACTCAAACTCAAGACCAATCAACTCTAAATGGCCTCCACTTGCATGAAAAAAGGCTTTGAAAATTGAAGCATGATTGAATTTCCATGTTAAGATCAGATATACAGTGTTGAAACTCCATGTTAGCTCCTTGAAATTCCTTAGTCTTTTTCTGTCAGGCTCTTTGTTTGGTTACGTTTCTATGGGAATTGGTTTTTGGGACTTTTCTTTTAGCATGTACTCCTTTGGGCTATTTCTTTACAGCTTTTTATTTATGCATGTATTCTTTTAGGGTATCTATCCATGCCTTATTCCTTCAAGGCATTTTTTTTAGGATTTTTATTTCAAAACTTATTTATTTGAAATAAATCATTCCTTTTCTTCGGCCTTATTTCCCTGAAAGAATTCTTTCAGGCTTGTCCCCCAAAATAATTTATTCAAGATTTTTTCTTTCCTCTTTTCCATGAACTTATTTCTCTGAAAGAATTCTTTTGGAATTTTCAAAATGGTATTTTCTTTCAGATAATTTGTCTACCCTTTGGAAACCTTTATTTGTACCCTCTCAAAAGGAAATTACCTTTCAAGGATTTTTCAATTGCCCTTTGGAAACATTGAAATACCCTTTTGAACTTCTAAAAATGACATTTCAAAAAAGTTGAAATGGCCCTCTGAACTTTGAATGAACCCTTCAAAACTTTCGAAATGGTCCTCTGAACTTTTGAAATGGTCCTTAGAACTTTTGAAAATGACCTTTCGAAAAAGTTGAAATGGTCCTTGGAACTTTTGAAAATGGTCCTCAGAACTTTTTAAAATGACCTTTTCCAAAGATAAAATGACCCTATGGATTTTTGAAAAGGACCATTTTTGAAGGGAAAGTGACCCTTCAGATTTTTGAAAAGGACCAATTCCTTTGTATTTTCTAACTAGACCATTCAAAAAAAATCAAGTGCCCTTTAGAAAAGTTATTTCGACTAAAATGTGTGAGATAATCGCTTTGGAAAGATATCCTTTAAGAAAATTGCAAATAACCTTTTCTAAAAGAAAAATAACCCTTAGAAACTTTGAAAAAGAACCTTTCCTCTAAAAGAATTTATTGACTTTCTTTCTTTGGTCACTTTCTTAAATGGAAAGAATCCTTCGAATTTTTGAAATGGACCATTGGAATTTCTAAAGATGGACCTTTTCAGAAAGGAAAGAACCCTTTGAACATCCTGAAAATGACCCCTTTTTAGACCCAAAGAAGCCTCCATAATGCTTTTCTCACAAAAATCTCTGAAAACCAAAGTGAATGCCTAGAAAAGGCTTGTTAATCATGGATTATTTCAAGGGCTTTTTAGGACCAATAACTGACTCAAAAGACAACTGACATGATATGCAAAGTTTTGAATTGTAGAGGTGACAATTTTACCTACGGGGAAAAAATTTCAACATTTTGGCAACTTAACTGGGAAGCATGTCTGCTATGCTTGAGAACCAAACCATATACATGACATTTGAACTCATAAAACAATGGAAAATTTTGTCCATAACTGCAAGTACAACCTTTGATTTGAAATAAAACAACCTTCATCCTCCAAAAAAAGAAGGGAAACAAAAAAAAAGGAAAATTAACTAAACAAAGCAAATATGCAAACAAAACACTTATTTGGGTCAAAAAATAGCTAAACTAATTTTCTTGAACAACACTTGGAGGAAAATAAACAAATAAGGAACCTAGCTCTTTAGTAACAATGTTTTAGATGTATCCCATTGACTGAGGTTGGAAGCTCTTTACTATCCATCTTTGCAAGTTGGAAGGCATTGTGGGATTTGCAACTAGAGATTGTGTATGGACCACTCTAAAGGGAGTCAAACTTTGTGTGCCTTCTTGGTTTAGCTCTATCCTCATCCCACTTGAGGACCAAATATCCTTCTTTCAAATTTCATGAAGAAGCTTCTTTATCAAAAGTTCTCTTCACTTGTGCTTGATGAATTTCCATGGATAACATAGACTAATTTATTATTTCTTCCAACTCCATAAGCTCAACATACCTAATCTCCATATGCTCATTGTCTAACAACTCAAGTTGATGTATTAGTTCTAATGTAGGAAACTCAAGAGAAATGGGTAACCTTGCTTCCTTACCGTATACCAGCTTGTATGGATAGTTGGCTATTGATCTTTTGTAGGTGATCCTATCATTCCACAGACCTGAATTCAACCTAAGATGCCATGACTTCTTATTATCTTCAATAGTCCTTATGATCCTCAATAGGTTCTTATTCATAGATTCATCAAGGCCATTACCTTGTGGATAATAGTTTGATGAAGTGCTAAGATAAATACCATGTTGGACAGCCCATTGGCTGATCCTAGTTCCCACAAAAGCCATTACATTATCAAAAATAATAGTTGAAGGAACTCCAAATATAGTAAGCAAATGTTCATATAAGTCTGGAACATTGGTTTCATTTGCTTCTTTTAATGCCACTGCTTTTGTCCAACGTGTGAAGTAATTTGTAGCAGTTAGAATCTGTTTATGTCCTAAACATGAAGGAGGATTTATAAGACCAATAAATTCTAGTCCCCATTGGATAAAGAGCTGATCCACCATAATTTGTTGAAGAGGTAATGCTACAAGTTTCACTGTTCCTACAAACATAAAACACTTTTTGCACTTCCTAAACCATGCATGGCAATCACCAAATATACTAGGCCAATAATACCCACCTCTCATGATCTTAATGGTTGTAGTTCTTATGAAAAAATGTCTTCCACCATGTCCATCATGGAATTCTTCAAGGAATCTATATGTTTGGCTTGGCTCTATACATCTTAACAACATGTCATTGATATCTTTCTTGAACAAAACACCACCAATAAGAAAAATTGGAATCAATTGCAACCTAAAATATCTTTTTATTGAAGCACATACATGAGAGGGATAAATACCATATTTGAGATAGCTTACCAAGTCATGAAAGTAGTTGGAATGTGAGGTATGATCAACTACAACCTCTTCATCATTTGACACCAAAATAACCTCATTAGTCTCTTGCAAGTCTTGTGCTAGATGCTCACAATGTCCTTTGCCTCTAATAAACTTTGTGACCTTAATTTTTACATCATACTCCATTACCTTGGTTATCTATCCGTCTCTCTTTTCATTTATATCTTTGTTCAAAAATAACTCCTTGATGCTCAGATGAGAAACCATTAGGTGTATTTTATTGTTAGACAACAAGTATCTAAACTTTTTAAGAGAACTTATAATTGAAATCATATATTTTTTGATAAAAGAGTACCTTCTTTCATATTCTTTCAAGCCTTGCTAAATAAGAATATTGGCTTCTCCTAAGCTTCATGATTGTGTTGTATAAGAATGATTGAAATGGTGTCCATGTTAGCATATGTATACAAAATGAAATCTTTTGTGAAATATGGATTTATAAGTGTAGGATCACTAGTTATGGCCTTCTTAATCTCTTCAAAATTCTTTACTCCTTTTGACCAATTGAAACTTTGATTCTTCTTAAGCATGGGTGTAAGTGGCTTAGATAAAATGGAAAAAAATTGAAATATATCTCCTTATGAGCTTGATTTTCCCAGAGAAGCTTTTCATAGAATTTTTGTGCCTAAGCAAGGAGAGTGAAATACTGGAGTCTACCCTTTCATAATCTATGCTTAAAACCATACTTTGAAACCACATGTCTAAGAATCTTACCTTCATGAACTGAGAAGACACACTTTTTTGGATTTAGAGATACCCCAAATTGCCTACACTTTTCTAACACTTATTTTAGATGAACCATGTGATCATCTACATTCTTTGAAAACATTGTTATATCATCCAAACAAAAAATCAAAAACTTGTTAAGAATGCCTTGGAATGCCATATCCATGGCTCTTTGAAAGATTGCTCCAGCATTAGATAAACTGAAGGGCATCTTTCTATACGTAAATCTTCCCCAATTGGTTGTGAAGGTTGTCTTAAATTGGTCCTCTTCCTTAACCAAAATCTGATTGTAGCCATTATATCCATCCAACAAAGAAAACCTTTCTAAACCTACCACTAGTTGTAAAATTTGTTCCATTGATGGTCATGTATAGTGATCTTTAAGTGAATCCCTATTCAAATCATGGAAATCAACACACAATATAATATCATAATTCTTCTTCAATAACAGAATAAGATTATCAACCCAAGTTGAGTGATTGATTGAAAATATAATAATTGACTCTATGAGCTTGTGAAGCTCAGCTCTCATCAAAGGCTCAAGCTTAGGATTAATGGGCCTTTATCTTTGTCTCACTGGTTTAAATTGAGCCTCTAACTCAATGGTGTGTTGAGATAAACTTCAATCAAATATTTTGAGATCAGTAAATTGCCAAGCAAATACATCATCAAAACTTGTGCATAACTCAATGAAAGCTTCCTTTTGTGAAGGAGTGCACACCTTACCTAACTTTAAATTCTTACCAGCTACAATCTCCACACTAGCATAGTGTTCTTATTTTGTTGAAAAGGATGAATTCTCCTTCCTTAACTCATCATCACCACCAAAAATATTCTCAAGTGTGACCAGTCCCTTGGGAAACTTATTTATTTTTAGTTGTACATCCTGATCACCATAATGTTGTAAATACTTTGATTGGTTTCTTGAAAAAAACTCAGCCTCGTCTTGCAATAATCACAATTTGATTATCATCTTCGAAAACTTGCTAATTGTCATGTTTATCTAAAATATAAGGCCTTAAAACCACCTTTATATGTGACTGAATTTTATCACTTTTTATATCATCTGGGATACTAAATTGTGCCCCAATGGCAGCCAACCTATCTACATGTTTATTCTCACCTCTTAGTATTCCCTAAATGTTATAATATTGAAAATATTCAAGTAAATCCTATAGTATATGTTTGTAAGATTTTTAAAAAAAAATTTTACATACATTTAAACCTCTTACTTGGTGAACTATAAGTTCACTATCACAAAAATCCTGTAAGGTGTTGGCTTTCATATTCTTAGCCCACTGCAAACCATGAACTAGTGCCTCATACTCTGCAACATTGTTTGAACAACCAAAATGAAACTTAATAGAAGAAAAATATCTTTGATTTTTTGGAGAAACCAACATAATTCCAACTATGGTACCATGTTTATTCCTTGATCCATCAAAGTACAATTTCCACAAACCTTCATTAGATTCACCATCCTTAACCATGGTCAGAATTAGTGCATCATTCTCATGAAGGAAATACAAACCAATTACCTCTTATTCTATCATCTTATAAGGATCATGATCATGCAAAGTGGAAGCCCAATAATCAATTAAAAAATATATAACTCCATCCAAAGGTGATCTTTTTTCTACTCCACTAGTTTCTAGTACATCCTCTGAGATGATGTAGTTAGTGTTCACAACACTTGGCATAAATGGATCCATATGTAAAAATGAAATAGGTTTGTAATGAATCATTATCTTTATACCATACCTATTTTTAAACATAAATTAATTCCAATTATCTGATAAATATCCCCCAATATTTGAGGTGAAGTCCCTTGAAAGACACATAACAAAGTAAGGAGGCAAGTCTACCACAATAATATCCTACTCAATAGTAACATTGGGACAAACATGTAATATAAATTTAATATATTTGATGATTCATACCATATTTTTTTGTGACCCATATAATTTTAATATCCCTTAGTGTTTGGATCATAAACAAGGCTGAGCTTGCCTACAATCTATTTAGGCATGACTGTACTACTAGCTCCACTATCCACCATTAGTTATGAACCAAAGTATCACCCACTATAAAAGAAAGGTAGAAAGGAGTTTTATTTGTTTTTACCTCATTTTTTTATACTTTTACCACATTATGTACTTGATGTACTTGTTTCTTACTTAGTTGATCTGAATTAGTTAAGACAACACCTTCTTTCTCAACTGATTTTGGAGACAATTTGAGAGTTGAAAGCTTTTGAATGAGCATATATTTTTGTCCTAAGATGGAAAGAGAATCCCACATGATAATGATGATATTATAATTCTTTATCTGATCCAATATACTGAAATCATATCCATCAACCTTTGGTTTCACTTTCTGAAGCATTAACTACTCACGAATAAATATGGCTACTCACGAACTAGAGGTATTTGATGAAATTTACTAACCACTAAAATCTAATTTTTTTAAGTTATAAGGGAAAAAAGTTACTCTTTTTTAATATTATAAAAATAATTAAGAGTACTTGAATCATTTTTCACCTCTTGAGCCTCATCAATGGATCTTCTTTTAGCTTTAGTTACAGTTGCAACTTGACCACTTGTATAGTTAGTTTCAACACCCTGAGTAAAAGCAACATGATCATCCACTTGCTAATTTACATTAATGGAATCAATTTTCCCTTAAAATTGTTGAGTCACTCCTTGTGATGCCAAACTTGTATCTTGGTACTGACCTCCTTGAAAAGAAACATCTTCTAGTGTCATTTGTGGTATAGTGATGTTTTGTGATACCAAGCCTTGGCTTTGAGCATCATTAAGATTCAAAGATTTCCAACTTAAATCCTAAATCAATTAGTTTTGAGGTGGGGTGGGAAAAATTTCATTTGAAGTGGAAGGATCATTAGTATCAATGGTAGAATATGGCTTAGCTGGAGTTATAGTTCCTTGTGCTTGATAAGGTGGTATGTTCTCTCTGAAACCCTGCTAAGGAAGCCTTTGATCTTTGAAGGGCTAATAGGTGGTATAATTTTTTTATTGATAAGGCCTATTGGATTGACATTTTTTCCTCTTTATTTTCACTATTTTATTGTTAAAGGATTGCAACAAGCTTTTCAACTCTCATATCTCACTAGCTTGACTAGTAATTTGAGCTTGAGGTGATGGAATAGGAGTTGAGGATGGAATTTGAGGAATCTGAGGGGCTAGTATAAAATTAAATTCTAGGAATATAGGCATTGGAGGCCTTGGAGAAAGCTTACCAACTCGTATCAAACTATTCTCTACCCTTATTGCAACCTCATAAGCATTCGGTAAGGTAGTGCCACCCATTGACTATAACATCACACTAATGTCAAAGTTAAGGGATTTTAAATAGTACAAGAATGTATATTCAGGGGATGACCTAATAAACATAGGTATTATATTCCATGTATTTTGGAATCTGAGATTAAAATCAAACATGAACTCATGAGGATCTCTTGTTATGGTAGTTCCCTGTTCAACCAAAGACAAGTGATTAAGTTTGTCTTCAAATTGCTTGACTAAGGTTATACCCAATTCATCCTAGGTTGAAATGGAGTTTAGCAATAGGTTTCTATACCACTACAATGATTTTACTTTGAAGGAAGCAATAATCAATCTAATATAAAAGTTATCCTCAATAACATTATGGACTGAGCTAAGATTAGCTACATCTTTGATATGCTCAATAGGGGTTGTTTGATTTTATCTTAAGAATAATGGGATGCTCTTAAGGGAAGACACTGAAATGTCATCAAACTAGGATAAATTCAGTGGGATACTTCTATTTAATGGAACAAACACCTAGTCTTTGATAGCCATTTGGATAGTGGGGGTTGTAGTGATTAGAATAATAGGATAACCAAGAGACAATCATTAATTTTAAGGATATGGTTTTGTCTTAATAAACCTTGATATTTTATATGATGTAGAAAATAACTCAATGAATTCAAAAGGAATACTCTAGTTTATGACCTTATGGTAACCTTTGGCATGAAGGAATTTCTTAAATGATTCTATGAACTCTACAACTTGAAGAATCTTTAGCTCATGATGTAGATATTATCCTCTACTAAAAATGCTTCTCCTTAGCTGCAAATTTCAACTATGCCAAGGAGTAAGTGTCTCATCGAGCATGTCAAAAAATATTGTAAATCAGAATCACACTCTTGTGAAGGTAGTTACAGGCCTTCATAGTCTGTTGAAACATGGAAACAATTCTAGGTTGTGGGTGACCTAATCAGTGGATTGAATCTCTAGATTCTAAGGGCTAGCTCTCTTTAGTGTATCAATTAGGATCTCTACTCTACGCTAAAAAATATGAGGGAAAAGGAAAGAGGGAAAAGGTAATAAATAAATTTGAAGGAAAATCCTATTTATTAATGGTGATACACATGTATTTTAGTTCATCCACTCAATTTGAGATTTTAAAACACTGATTAGAAAAGAAAAGATTGAATCTTCAACTCCAATTTACTCCTATGAATCATTATTTCACGAAAAGGTTTTACCTGGTGATCAAATCTTGAGGGAAATGATGGAATAAGCCTAATTCAAGGCACTAATCAGCCACTTACATCCACTATAACATTAGCCAAAAGAGATGAAACATAGAACAGGAACAACATAATTTGATCAACTAGTAACTAGGTAAGAATTAGGACTTGACAAGGAAGAAAATTATATCACATATGAAAATGACCAACATAAATACACTATAATAGCATCATAGAATTTGAAAATAGTCCTTCTATTTATCTAATAAATGTTACAAAACTCAAATTTTGGTAGAGTCTGGTCTTGCTAAAAGAGGGATCTCTTCTAAATGGTTGAAAAGCCAACTTATATAGAAAAAACATATCAAAGCCAAGAAATTGGCATTGAAAATAAGAGAGGAGATCAACTCCCACTTCACACAAGTCTCACTTGAGCTATCAAAAGATGACCAAGCCTTCAAATAATATCCTTTTTCCCTATGTCTTTCATGAAATAGCTCTTTGGTGTTGAAAAAGGATGCGGGTCCATCTTGGACTAATATCCTCCATGCATGAAAGCTATGCCAAATATTTAAAGATAAACTCTAATTGATAGGTTTGGAAGTTGAGTTGAAACAAAATAAATTCCTTCTTTGCATGAAAATCAAGGAAAATGCATGATAAGCCTTGTCTTGTCAACTCCATGTAACTCCCTGCATGAGATGATACTATTCCAATATTTAGATGAAGAACTTTAGTTTGAACAAGTTGGAAGTGTTGAAAGCCTTCAATTAACAAGATAAATTAGAATAGATGTGACACTTTGATAAAATTCAACTCAAACTCAAGACCAATCAACTTCAAATGGCCTCCACTTGCATGAAAAGGGGCTTTGAAAACTGAAGCATGCATGAAATTCCATGTCAATATCAGATAAGCAACATTGAAACTCCATGTTACCTCCTTAAAATTCATTAGCCTTTTGCTCTCAGGCTCTTCATTTCGTCACTTTTTCATGAGAATTAGTCTTCAAGACTTTTATTTTGTCATGTATTCCTTCGGGCTATTTCTTTATGACCTTTTGTTTCTACATGTATTCTTTCAGGGTATTTGTCCATGGCTTATTCCTTCAAAGGAATTTTTTTAGGATTTTTCTTTCAGAACTTATTTCTGTGGACTTATTTCTCCAAAATAAATCATTCCTTTTCTTTAGCCTTATTTCCCTGAAATAATTCTTTCAGACTTTTTCCTTGAAAGAATTTTTTTAGGCTTTTTACTTTCCTCTTTTTTGTGGACTTATTTATCTGAAAGAATTACTTTGGCATTTTGAAAATGGTATTTTCTTTCAAATAATTTGTCTACCCTTTGGAAACCTTGAATTGGACCTTCCTGAAAGGAAATGACCTTTCAAAGGTTTTGTAAATGCCCTTCAAAAACAATAAAATACCCCTTTGAACTTCTAAAAATGACCTTTCAAAAAATTTGAAATGGCCCTCAAATTTTTGAATGAACCCTTTAGAACTTTTGAAATGGTCCTCAAAACTTTTGAAAATGATTTTTACTAAAGAGAAATTAACCCTTTGGCTTTTTTAAAAGGACCATTTTTGAAGGGAATGTGACCCTTTGGCTTTTTGAAAAGGACCAATTCCTTCAGAATTTTCTAACTGGACCATTCAAAAAAAATGAAGCGCACTTTAGAAAAGTTGTTTTAGACAAAATGTCTAAAATAATCCCTTCAGAAATATATCCATTTGGAAAATTTCAAATAACATTTTCTAAAAGAAAAAGAAGCCTTCAAAACTTTGAAAAAGAACATTTGATCTAAAAGAATTCATTGACTTTTCTTCTTTGGCAACTTTTCTAAAAGGAACGAATCCTTTAGATTTTCAAAATGGACCATTGGATTTTTTGAATATGGACCTTTTTTGAAAGGAATGAAACCTTTTAACTTCCTAAAAATGACCCCTTTTTGGACCCAAATAAGCCTCCATAATTATTTTCTCACAAAAATCCTCTGAAAACCAAAGTGAATGCCTCAAAAAGATCTGTTAATCATGGATTATTTCAAAGGGTTTTCGGGACCAATAACTAACTCACAAAACAAACTAGCATGATATGTGAAGTTTTGAATGATAGGGGTGACAATTTGACCTATGGAGCAAAATTGTCAATAATATTATAAAATGTGTTCTAAGACTCAAAACTTGAGCGATACACAGGATGAAATGAGTCCACCAAAGATGATAATGAGTTTATAAATGGCCCTCAATTCAAAAAAGAAATTGAACACAAGTTAAAACAAGTCAAGTGCAAATGGTGAACTTAATTTAGCATATAAACCTTTAAAACTTAGAAAATTCCAATTCTGAATTCAAATTATCAATGAGGGACTTAAATTTTTTTGGCAAATGATCTAGACCTAAATGGGAAACATAACTTCCCCAATATAGATGATATGACACAATGTTTTAGATGATAATTTTGAACAAGAAAAAGATGATTTTCACTTCGACAGCATAACACCTCATTATTCAAGAAATTGTGGATAATGTGTTTGGTTATGACCTTTTGTTAACAAGTAATTTTGACTCAAAACAAGACCAAGAAATCTAAGACCAATTTATACAAATACAACTAAGTAATCATCCTTAGTCCTAAACCAACAAGGTATGGCAATGTGGGGTTGACTAAAACTAATAAGTTTCACACTTTTCTATATGGATCTCATGTCTATTGAATTTCACATCAACAAACAAGAGAATCACAAGTCATTTGGGTCTGAATCATATGGATTATTGTAAAAAGATCTTGCCTTTTTTATAACCACTATATCCATCACTTGCTTGGTGTAGTGCGATGTCCAATATGCTCAAATGTCTGAGGATTAGCCTTTACTAACAGAGATGGTTTAACTACTCAAACCACCATCCCAGTGAGGGGATCCTAATTTATATATCCCCATGTGGAGAGAGGTTGAAGACAATGCTGAGAGGAGAAGCCTTGGGTTAAATATTCCATATAGAACTTATGGGAGGTAATGAAGTGCCCCTCACAAGCCAAGATGCGATGAAATAAAAACCAAGTAAAATATCTTTAAGGTTGTTTCTAGATCATCTAGGCCATGCAGGTCTTGGGGAGAGACTTCAAAAATACTCTTTCATGCCTTTGGACTAAGGAAATTTATAGTGAAGAGGGTGATTTTAATCCCACAAGTTCCCTATAGAGGATGTGGGGGAAGCATACACGCACAACTTCCTTTTTGCTTAAACAAATCTAACTAAGAAAACAATGATCAACTTGCATAAAATAAAAAATTGGAAGTGAGTTCAATTTTAGATCACTAAAATGAATTATTTGGTGGTTTTCTTTGACCCCTTGGCCATAAGTTTCAAAAATTTGAAAGAAAACCACAAAACTATTCAAGTAAACACCCATTTTTTTTTTTGAAACACGAAATGAAAGATTCCTAATTATTTTTAAGCAGCACAAAATATGTTTAAAAAGATCTAATTAAGCATGATTTGAAACTTTTCAATTAGGCCTTGAAAGGAAATGGTCATAGTTTTATTTAGCTTTGAAGGACTTTTTCAAATGAAATAAGTAACTTTGAAAATTGATCTCTTGATTTCACACAGTACAATCCCACAACTCCATAGTCCAATACTACAAATCTACAAAATTGCAACTGGTTAACACAATATCACAACTCATAGTTTAGTCAACAAAATTTGATATATTGCTACTCTAATAGATAATATCACAACTACCAAAACAAACCCACAACTTAGCGAGTTGTGGTATTGTCACTTAACCCTAACAACCTAGGCTAACCACTAGCAATTTATTTATAATATTTTGACATGAATTGACAATATCTAAACTTTTGAAATGATGGTATTGCAATATTATGATTATTAAGTCATGATATTGTAATAATGTAACTTGACCTATAGACAGAGAACATGTCAGTCCAAAAACATAGTTTAAATGCAATATTATGACTAAATGATAAAACCATGACCATGGCAGTTACATGAATCTGGTCCAAAGGACAACATCATAAATCCACAATGACAAAAACAATACTTCTAAAAATGTGTTTTTACTCAATTTTTTCACTCCTTTTGCTTCCACACTCCAAGAATATGCATGAAAATGCTTAGTAGGTTCCTTTTAGGATCTATTTGATCAAATTTATAGGTTACAGTCCCACCAGGCATGCCAAAATGTAGAATGGATTATGAAATTTGATTAGTCAAGAATTAATCAATAAATCAAAGAAAAATGCATGAAGAACTAAACAAATCAAGCCAATCTATTCATGCAGGGGTTAATGATAAAAAGATACAAATTAAAGAAAGAAATAAGCATTACCTTCTCAAATGACTTCATTACTCAAAAGTGGCTCTAAGCGTGTTCTCCCTTTGATCTAGAGCTCTAGTCTTTTTCAAAAATGGCTTATTTGCTCTTCCATTACCTCAAGAACTCTATTCATAATCTAGACTCATGGTATAAAATATCCAATATTCCTATCAATGAAGCTAATCCAAATTCAAAAAACACAATAATCAAAACACAAACTACTTTTGGAGAGATTTTAGCATTATAAGTTTACACAATTTAAGCCTAAGAAATTGTGTGAGAGGCATCTTATTTATAGATTTTTGCAATTGATCATAATGAACTGTGACCATTTATCTTGAGATCAAGATGTGTGACCAAAAATCCATTTAATTTTAGAGGATAAAATAAATGCCCTCATAATGATTTAGGGGGAAGGGGAATTAATTAGGCATGGGTGTCCATAATTCAGATATTTTATGCATTTATGGATTGTGGATTCCGCCCCATAGATCATGTCATTATGATGTAGTTAATACGAATCAATTTCCAGAAAGAACTATTTAATAATCTCCATAAAAAATCCACTTAAGGTCTTGATTGGAATTAATTATCCTTATACAAGATTAATCAATATTTCTGCAATTCTTTGGAGTTTAGCCCTCAATTAGTCAAAATGGTCAGAAAGTCATATTAATGGGTTGTAATTTGACTTGAGAAGAAATGGAAGGTGATGTTAGATTCATTGGAACTGTATTCCTATTTAGAATGTTGCCAACACAAAATAACAAAGGTACATGATGTGTAATAACAAATTAGAAGCAAAGAGTGATTCAGAGAAGAAAAAGGAGAAATCATCATTTTGATTCAAAATGAATTGATCAAATTTAGAAGTCACATAAAATGCATTTCCCCATTTAGGGATACATTGGCCTAAATCAACACTTGTACATGACAAGTTTGAAACATTTATCACATTTTATGGATTTTGGTCTAAATTGGGTATTTGATTGTAATTCAAGTAAGATTGACAATTTCAACACAAATGGTGTTTGGAATTGGATGTCTACAACTTCATTATTACATTTGAGAAAGTAGATCACAAGTCATGATTTTATACCTTTTCACGTTTTGATCTTGATCAACTCTATACTACATTGCTCACTCATTCATATGGGGTGATTAAATTATGGTATGAATGATTTTTCCATCTCAACTATCACTACTTAGAAAAACTCAGGAATCAAGACATGGTTTGAGTTTACCATGAGTCAAGCTTTCTGATGGAGTTTTCCAAGGTTGCATACTTGGTAAGCATTCTGAAGAGAAGTATGACAAGGGAAAATCATGGAGAGTTGAATAGATATTAGAATTAGTCCATACTGACATTTATGGGCCATTCCTAAAACCTTTATTGAATAAGACTAAATACATGCTTACTATCATCGATGAATTTTCAAGATATACTTGGGTGTTATTTTTTAATAAAAAATAAAATATCTTTGATCATTTATAGGACTTCAAGGCACTTGTAAAAAATTAGTTAGGTAAAGCTATCAAGATTTTATATACTGATAATGGTGGTGGGTATGTCAGTAACCATTTTGAACAAATATTCACTACATAGGGGATTAAACTACAATGCATGGTTTCATATAATACTCATAATAATGGTGTTGTAGAAAACAAAATAGGTCCTTGAATGAAATGGAAAACTATATTCTATACTCCAATATTTTTTCATCCTAGTATTGGGTTGAGGCCATCAATTGTGTTCATTATATAGAACCAAGTTCCTAATAAATCATTAAAGGGATTCATTCTTTTTAAAGCTTAGAGAGGTTGTAAACCAACAATGAAGAACTTCTAAGTGTTTAGATCTCGTAAAATGGCCTACATTCCTAATAAGAAATGTAAGACAATGCAACCACATAATCAGTCATACATCCTCATTAGATATCATGAGGGTGTTAAGGGATATAAACTTATCCATCCTACCACTCATGAGTTGTTAATTGAAATGAGTGTTTAATTTCTAAAAATTCTTCCAGACTCTACACATGACACTCCTCCCTCTTTTTTGGATGCACTAGGATTTGATGATAGTTCTAATAATTCAATTCTACCTGAGCAAGTTCCTGATGATCCACATTACTCTTCTTATTTTTATGAGAAGATTAGTGATGAGGACTCAGAGCATCCTACTCCTAGAATATCTTCAGAGGAAAAGGAATCCCCTCTTGACTACTGGTCTTATTTGGGCTAGATAGACACTAGAAAGTACTAGCCATTAGGTTGGATATCCATCAAACACCAGGAAAAGTTGTTCATAATTTTATAATGCCTCATAGACTTTTATTGCATTTACTTCTGATTTACAATAATTTATTCACTCTTGAGTGGGATATTGATATGGAAAATGTGTATGGCTCCTTACTAATGAATAATACCTATAATTTAGTCCCTCTTCCTAAGGGAATAAAACTTGTTCAATGTAGGTGGATATAATGAATAAAATTTATAGTATATGTGTTTATAGTTTCTCCTTTGCTTTAGGTTAAATTTTTTGTTCAATAAATAAATAAAATGCTATTTATTTATCTTCTACAAAAGAAGAATATAGAGGAGTTGTTAATGCTAACACTGAGGTAATTTGGCTTTAGGGTGTTAAGCATGAGATATACTGAGAGGGGGGGGTGAATCAGTATATCATAAATCTTATAAACTTTCCCTTAATCAAATTCCACTTAACCATACATTCAAGATATGCAATAAAATTGAAATAATAAACACCACATAAGATAGAGAGAGACACAAGATTTAACATGGAAACCCAATGTGAGAAATACCATGGAGAAAAATCTCAAGTATATGAATGAGCACCAAATCAAACTATAATATTCACAAGCACCAACTTGTAGGAGCACCAACCCCTTTGCTGAGCACCAACACAACAACTATTCATGAGCACCAACCCACATAAGCACCAACCCCTTTGCTGAGCACCAACACAATAACTATTCATGAGCACTAACCACATGAGTACCAACCCCTTTGCTGAGTACCAACACAACAACTATTCATGAGCACCAACCCAAAGGAGCACCAACCCCTTTGCTGAGTACCAACCTAACAACTATCTCTGAATGTTGCTATCTCAACAAATGATAATTCATTACAATATCTATTTCCTCTCTCTCCTATGCTCTTCTAAGCTAGATATAAAAATTACAAATCATACTCTATCTCCCATATTACAAATGGATTTTCATGCATTTATTTATAACTTTCAAATGAGCTTTGGCCTTCACCCTTTACAACCCTTTAATCCTCATAGAAAATGGTGCCAAAATTGCATGAACCTTTGTATCCTTGCATTTAAAAATTCATATGGTGATCTTTCATAAGTAAAAGCATCCTTTCTCTTTTGTCTTTATCTTGGTGACTTTTCATATTCCTCAAAGTATCCCTTCATGAGAAATTGCACCCTTCCTCTTTTGTCTTCATTTGGTGATTCTTATAATTCCTCAAGATGACTTTTCATGGGAAAATGTGTTCCATTCTTCTTTTGCGTTTGCCTTGTGACTCTTTGACTTATCCATGGGCCCTTATTTTGTCTTTATGCAACCAAAAATATATTATTTAATATTAAATAAATATTAACACACATTATCCAAGTATTACTATTAAAAACATCATTAAATGCAATGGGGCCTTTGACATCAATGATAATATTTCCAACAATCTCCCCCTTTGTCATTGATGGAAACCTCAACATGAAATTGCCACATGTTGAAACCTGTACCTATTTCTGCATTTGTAGCTGCACCTATTATTCTCCCCTTTTGATATCAATGGAAAAGGGCCTACCTGGAGCTAACACTTAGCTCCCCCTCAATTGATGTTGAACCTTAATGGTAGGAAGTAAAATAAATTACTTACAACTCCTCTTGCAGATCTTTGAATGTGTCCTTGGATTGTGCCTTTGAGAAGATATCTGATAACACATATAAATTGTTGCCTGTCTTTTGAGCATCTGCAATCAACTCATTTGAATCTTTTTTCTCTAATCTCACAACCTTTTGCATTAATCTTTAATGTGTATCCCTAATCACATATTTGACTTACACTCAATAAATTATGCTTAAGACCTTTTACATACAAAACATTCTTAGTCTTGATTCCACCATTATCCAAACTCAAAGTACCTTTTCTAGCTATCCTGGTAGTGATTTTATCTCTAAATTTCATTGTGCCACCATTGATCTTCTTTAGATTTAAGAACTTACTCTTATGTCCTATCATATACCTCAAACATCCACTATCAATGAACCATGGCTGATCTTCATTTCTTGCATGCAAAGCTGTTTGAACCAACATAGAATCTTCAGGTTGTTTCTTCTACCATGAACATGTCTAAACCTTCTTCTTAATGAATGGAGCCTTGAAATTCTAGTCCTTCTTGACTGAATCGAACACGATTCTGCAGTACCAAGCTATGTATCTAAAGTTGTTACACTTGTAACATATTGTGGCCTTTTTATCAAAGCTTGATAGAGGAGCAAAAGAGTTGTAGCTTCTGCTTGACTCTACATGACTTTCCTTTTCCTTATTTCTGAAATTGTTAGCTCTTTTTTGACATTCTAATTTCTTGTGACCATATCCATTATAATAAAAATAGTAATTGTAAAAATAGGACCTGTTTGTGTATCTTAGACTTGATTGCCTTTTGTAACTTTGTTCCCTCTAGCCTTATTTGTTTGAGATGTCCTCTATATTCTTCACTTCTTTTTTTGTTTGCTCTTTTGTAAGAGCTTCAACATAGCTCTTTTTATTTTCAAATATGATACCTATCTTATCTGAAATTGGCTTTTGGATTTTTAATATCTTATTCAACATGTTAGTTTTATCCTCAAATTTTGAATCACTGACTACTTTGTCATTGACTGCTTTCTCAATATCTTCTTTTAAAGAGGTAATTTCAATAACATACCTTTCACATTCTTTTCTTACATTTTGCAATTGTGCTGTTAGATCTTTTTCATTCTTTTTAGCTTCTTCAAAGTGTGTTGTTAGATCATCAATTATCTCCTTTGAATCCTTTTCTTTTTTCCTGATCTGGTACTTCAATCTACGATTCTTCTTCTCAATAGCTTCTAACTCTTCTAAGGCACAAATGAGTTCTCTTTCTAGATTCACTTCAACTTCATCCTTTTCTTATTCTTTATCATCTGTACTTTTGCTTGCAGAGGCATCTTCATGCATGGCTATGAATATAATCTCTTCTTCTTCTGAATCGCTGACTCCACTATCTTCAGCTGAGCTAGGATCTTTAGAATACAGGCTCTTCTTCTCAAATCCCTTCTTGAATTTACCTTTGAAATTATTCTTGTATGTAGACTTTCATTCTTCATTATCATCATTACCCTTATTTGGGCATTTAGCTAACAAATGTCCAATCTTTCCATAATTAAAACATTTAAAAGGTAATTTTCCTTGATATTTACTTGTTCCCCTTTTTAGCTTGCAAATGAAAAGAGCTCCATTTTCATCTTCATCATCACTAAAACTATCACTTGATTCTTGAAACTTAGCTTTCTCTTTTTTTGATGTTTTGAAAGCCGATTCTCTCTTTGAGGGTTTATCTTGTTCAGTCCACATCTCATATGTCGTGGGAATACCATGAAGCTCATCCATCTTAGGCTTGGCTAAATTCTTCATCTCCTTGATTGCTAAAACCTTTACATCATATCTCATTGGTAGAGATCTCAAAACGTTTTGTACCACAATTGACTCTTCTAATTTTTCTCGAAGACCTTGAATTTGATTTACTATTTGATCAACTCGCAAAAGATAACTTGTTATATCTTCTTCTTCTTCCATCTTTAAACTCTCAAACTGTCTTCTAAAAGTTTGAAGCTTAGCTTGCTAAACCTTTCCATCACCTTTGTAAATATTCTCAAGTTTTACCCAAGTTTCATGAGAAGATTTACATTGCATAACTTTAACAAATTCAGTTTCACATAAAGCACATAAAATAGAATTTAAAGCTTTAGCATTATTTTCACTTGCCTTCTTTTCTGATGGAGTAATTACAAGTGTTTGTGGCTCTTCATATTCCTCCATCACTACTTACCATATGTCGAATCCAAGGGCCATCAAATAAGTCTTCATTCATATGCCCCAAAAAACATAATTCATCCCATCAACAAAGGTGCCTTATTTGTATAAAATCCTTCATGTGATCCAGCCATCATGCTTTCCTGATCTTCATTCAAGCTATAAAACTTTTTCAAAAGGAACCTAATCTAATACCAATTGTTAAGCATGGGATATACTGAGAGGGGGGGGGGGGTGAATCAATATATCATAAATCTTATAAAATTTCCCTTAATCAAATTCCACTTAACCATACATTCAAGATATGCAATAAAACTAAAATAATAAACACCACACAAGATAAAGAGACACCAGATTTAATGTGGAAACCCAATGTGGGAAAAACCATGAAGAACAATCTCAAGTATATGAATGAGCACCAACTCAAACTACAATATTCTCAAGCACCAACTTGCAAGAGTACCAACACCTTTAATAAGCACCAACATAATAACTATTCGAGAGTACCAATCCACAGTATCACCAACCCCTTTGCTGAGGACCAACATAGCAACTATTCATGAGCACCAACCCACAGGAGCACCAACCCCTTTGATGAGCACCAACATAACAACTATCTCTTAATTTTTCTATCTCAACAAATGATTGTTCATTACAATATCTCTTTCCTCTCTCTCCTCTACTCTTCTAAGCTAGATATAACAATTACAAATCATACTCTATCTCCCATATTATAAATGGCTTCTCAAGCCTTTATTTATAGATTTCTGAATGACCTTTGGCCTTTACCCTTTGTGACCCTTCAATCTTCATAGAAAATGGTGCCAAACTTGCATGACCCTTCATATCCTTGCATTTGAAAAGTCATATGGTGACCCTTCATAAGCAAAATCATCCTTTCCTCTTTTGTCTTTATCTTGGTGACTTTTCATATTCCTCAAAGTGTCCCTTGTTGAGAAAATATGCTCTTCCTCTTTTGTCTTCATTTGGTGACTCTTGGAATTCCTCAAGATGACTCTTCATGAGAAAATATGTCCCATTCTTCTTTTGACTTTACCTCGTGACTCTTTGACTTCTCCATGGGCCCTTCTTTTATTTTTATGCAACCAAAAATATATTCGTTAATATTAAATAAATATTAACACACATTATCTAAGATATTACTATTAAAAACATCATTAAATGTAATGGGGCCTTTATCACCAATAATGCTAGACCTTTGACATCAATGACAATATTTCCAACATAGTGGATTCTCACTAAGTTTGGTATCCAGTTTTGATAACCACCAATCATCTTTCACAACAAATAAAAAATAATCTAGATCTATAAGAATTTAATCCTCCATCAAAAAACCAAGTATATCAATATTTACACATGCATTTCATTTAGGAGCTCATCCATGAACAAGTCATTGATCTTTGCTACATCCAAATAATAGAGAAAATTACTGATATATTCACAAACTTTTCATTGAGAGTAAGTATTACCATTTACGAGCCCTTTTTGGGTTTCCAACAACTCAAACTTCTTCCTCCTCTAGGGGGATAATATCTATGTACTTGGATACCTCATCAAGACATTATGGTTGGGATCCAATTCTTCTACCCACCTAAGCTATGCTTAAGGGGGGTGTTAGTGTGGGATTTTTCCACTATGTGGTTTTACCTACATGATTTGATTAGATTGTTTAGGTTAATAATAGATCATTAATTAAAATTCACTTTAAATCATTTTATATTTTTGAGTTGAGTTAGTTACCTTTTTGGGTGACATAATTTCTCACTATATAATATACCTTCCTATGTACTTTTTGGCTAATAATGCTAATATAAATTTTTAGTTGTGAAGACAAGCTTCTTCTATTTTGAGTTGTTCTTGAAATTTCACTAGTCCATCAAGTTTAGCTTCATCCATTAGATCATATTAAGACCTATCCTCAAGTGTGGCCCACTTTGACACCTTACTGCCTAAAAATAGTAAACAATAATTATTGAAATTGATTTGAAAAGCGATGGAAAATATGATATATAATATTTATATAAAAGTGACACTTGATGATCAATTATAAATTATGGAATCAGTTTTACAATTTGTATACTTATATCTACTTGTGTGTAAAATATGAAGTTCTAGATCAACAAGAATAGAAAAAACATTAGCTAGTACCTAACCAAAGTAGAATCAATGTTATGCCTTGGTGCCTAATGACTATATTTGGGTGAAAAATATATACTTCAAACCTTTTTAGATTATATGTTCTTCTATGTCGCTTCATAGTATGATTTTGTATAAGGTTGCATTGGCTCTTTATAGAGTTAGTGGGATGAACTCTCATTTTTCTATTCAATCCTCTTAACTTGATTTGTAACACCAATAATTACAAAAGGATAAGGGAAGAAGTAGTTTGGTAAACAAACCATAATGGAGTTTTAATTACACATAGTGCATGCTAGAACTAGAATCCTCATACTTCTTTTGAAATGTGAAAGGATAAATGGAGTGAGGATTTTTTCCCCTCCTCTTACCTAGGTGGGGATGTAATTACATGCTCTTTTTCTTATCCTTGTTTTGATATAAGATGTAATAGAAACTTTGATGCAGGTCCTCGTGCAATAATAAATCAGTGTAGAGTGTGCCTAGGCTTGACTAGAAATATTTTTTAAAACATTTAAAGAAGCTTCCCTCTCTTTAAATATTCATAGATGATTTATATATATAGGTTTCTCATGTTGAATTAAAAACCTATTGGCACACAAAAGCCAACTAAGAAAATAAACAATACATGCATATGGATCAAAACATCAAAGATACATATCAATTAGCTAAATGGTCCACAAAATTAGAGAAGACAGAATTGGTATACCCATCTAATTTACCCAGAAAAAAAAAATAGCAGGATTGGCAAATATGTCCCAAAGGGAGAAACAGAGGCAAACAAGGAAAAAAGGCTTATAGAAACAAAATGAACAAGACAAAAATATAAACAGAGGAATAAAGGACTATGAGATCACACAAATAATAAAAAGAGAGATAAAAATAATAAAACATGTGACAATAAGCTTCCGATATGAAAAAATAAACTATATGCACAAAACAGAACTAAAACATTATAATAAAAATCCTTATACCAAAATTAGGTGTATATTTTACAAGTTAAGTTTTAAGATGCCAAAGAAAAATTGTGTACCTTTCAGACTTTATTGTCACTTACATTGTTCTATGGATTTGAGATTTATGGACTTGGAATTTGGAATACCAATTTTGATTGGATTGATAGGGTTCTTACTTCAATGTTATCCAAAATAATGCTGGAAAAATAGACAATTCCACATGCAATTATTTTTTCTGATTTTGGAATCCATCCTCTTCATATTTCAATTCTTTTTAACGTAGTTATGTTGCTTCATAGATTAATATGTATGGGAGATAGAAAAATTGGACATAGTATATATCCATTCAAGGTTCTTCAATATCTATGAATTTATGTAAACAAGGGATCAACAAAACTTGGTATACTCAATATACATAATTCCTATAGGGAATTGGTAAATGTATATCAATTATCTACTTCCTAAAACTTTTCCCATTAATGCTCTACACATGTTGAAAAGAGATATTCAACATAGATGAGATATATAAATCCTACATAAAATTAACCTAAACAAAACCATTGCAATCATTGTCAACAAAAATGCATCACTATTTGAAGTAATATATTTAAATAGAAGATGGATGTATTATTATTTGCAAGCACATCAAGGTCTCTTTTGGATTGAGATTTCCTTTGGATAAATTATGGATATGCTCTCATCTCTTGTTGTATTGAGTCAGAGCACTTCGTTATACCATAGCATTATATATATGAAATCTACAATAATGAACTAAAATCAAAGGAGTATTTTATATTTGGGTGTCTGATGCATTATAAGATCTGTGGCAAGTTTATTGCCTCTTTAGAGGAAATTAAGATTCTCTATGAAATCTAATTTATTATGAGGATCAAATAAGTATGGCTCTATTAATCATAGAGATGATCTAATATAGAGTTGGCATCTTTAAAAGTCGTTAACCCAACTCTTTATTTCATGATTCAACTTTAGACTCCTTTCTTGAACCTTATTTTTAAGAGAACAAACAAACCCACTGTTATATTCAATAATCACAAATAGTTAGAAAAAAAAATTCAGATGTTAAAACGTTTTATCTTCCTTTCCTCTTTTAATTCTTATTTAAAGTGCAAAAATGTACTTTTCTTGCCGTTACTATTGGACATATATATATGGTATAATTTTTTTTTTGAAAGATACAATCATCCACAATACAAATATACAACCTTTGGCAGATTCCGGCAATTCATTTTCCCTTGGACCAAAAAATAAAATTCACACTAAAACGACACATTTTTGCATATAAGAAAGAAAGAGTTTAACATAATATAATAAATGAGATGGGCTGTAAGCCCGGAAGATTTCGAGTATATATTTCTCAGTGTAGTTAGCGTAAGATACAAGACATTGATATGAAATGTAGAGGAGGAGAGGGTATGCAACCACATGGACGCACACTGTCATTCTGTGATAATTTGATAAAAATTGCGTCTCCTGCATTTCCTTCGCAAGGTCAAGGTGAGCCTCTTCATCGATAAAAAAACTCCTGTTGGACTAAATCTGTCTCTTCTTCTTCTTCTTCTGTTATGAAGGCCAACAGTAGAGTTATAAGCATAGATACACAGGCAGCAACAGAATGAAAAATATGGGGAATTTTCCAAGGAGAGTTAATAATTAAGTGGGATGATTTAGCAAAGAGAGAAGCCAAGAGTGAGATTTGGAACACTACGTAAAACATATCCTGACTGCCCTATAATGCCTTCTGCTCCTCACACCTCTTCACAACCCACTTGATGTTCTCTGGCTGCATTTTCATCAGGTTCGCTAAATTAAGAAGTGAAATGATTTCTGTGAAGGATTTGAGGGAAGATGTGAAGTAAATTGCTTGGAAATTTCCAGTTGACAGTGTCCGGACAGGCGTTATCTTTGTCGTACAGTGTTTTTTAATGCACACCACTAAAAACGCATTTCAAAACAGAAGTATGCTTTAATCGTAGCACGAACTTGGGGAAATCGGATCCAATTCTTTAGTTTCTTATATTTTGAAGGGTTGGTGTCAATCGTAGATGAGATAACATAACTACTAGTTTTAAGAGGTTGGTTTGAATGGTAGTTGAAATTTGTAAGTTAATGATGGGGTGCTTATACAATCTTCTTTTTATATGGGAACAAGGATAGTATTTCTTACAATATAAATACCATCAATTGAGTTTGATTGTTTTATATTTTTAAGTAATGAATCTTTTTATAAGAGAATGGTATTTAAATGTATTAAGTGATTTTTTAATGTGATAAGGAAGAGGGAACGATTATTGGATAGAATCTAATAGTTGTAACAATTGTTATGAAGAGAATTCCAATTATTGTTTATATAATATTTATTTATTGAAAAAATATGTTCAAATACTTTTTATTTAAACAATCTAATATTTTATTATTTATCTTATAAATAATAAAATAAGATTTTATATTTAAAATATTATATATTTATTCAAATTTATTAAATACCATCTTTTTTAATAAAATATATCTCAATTTTTTATTTTTTATTTTTGAAAGCCTGGTAAACTTTTTAACGTGACCGGCGTCGCTGGCTAGACACGACTAATACCGGTACCACGGGGCTTGGGGGTAACTCGAACACTGGACCGGCAGAGAAAATATATCTCAAATTTAAATATATAAAACTTTATCTAAAATATTACATCTTTATATAAATTTTTAAATGTGCAAACAAGTAAATATTTATATTGAATAATATATATACACATATTAATAAATATAATGTTGTTTTAGTTTTAAGTATTGACTCTAACTTTTAGTTCCAAGATTTTGAAATACAATACCTTTAGGCAAAGTGAGAATGAAGAGCTAGCCTTGCTTCTCAGTCTTTCTCGCTTAACCTAGAATAGGTCGATAATGGGCATATACAGGGCATCGTGATAGTAGCAGGATTAAAAAGTGCTAACAAGCATCTTGGGATGAGTTTTGAATTAGGTAGCTTCCTTGAGAGCAGGGAGAATGGAAAAAAAAGGTTTTATTTATTTTTTAATGAACATGGACAGGAAAAAGGTTTTATTTATTTTTTAATGAACATGAACATGGACAGCTCCACACCTGAGCTCTCTCTTTTACATTGGTAAGTTATTAAACTCTGAAATAAAATCATAGGTATTGATGATGAATGTTTGTTAGTGTTATTTTTTTAAATGTATGTATATTTTTTTTTGTGATAGGCATTGTTCGTCAGACAAGTAGTTTGGAGGGAAAAGGAGACATGATTGGCAACAACGGTGGAGAGTCTTAGCTTGGGAAACAGAAGGATGAGGAGATATGAGAGCAGGTCTGGAAGAGAATGAATCTGGTGATGAGCAGGAAGATAACGATCCCAAGAGAAAATGTTATCACATGCATACCCCTCAGAAGATTCAGGAAATGAAACGTATGACTTCACTGCATTAACTAATTCAACAGCTCTCATCTGTTAAGAATTATTGTTATATTGCTATTTTTAAGCTTGTTTTAATTTTGGGCATTTTAGAGACTTTTCAAACAGTTCCCTCATCTAGATGAGAAGCAAAGACAGCTTCTGAGAAAACAATTGGGGATTTCACCCCTATAGATTAAGTTTTGGTTCCAGAAAAGGCATACCTAGATGAAAGGATGTTGGGATTAAGAAAATGACCTAATGAGTATTATAGATGTGGAAATATTTACTGGAAAAGGGTTTTATTTTTTATCCCTTTAATATGACTGATCATGGCCTTGAAAATCCTGGATTGTTCAAGCTCAACACGAGCCTCATGAGAATATACTCCTTAGGTAGGATGGAGAACATGGAAATTAAAGAAGCCATGAGAAACCCCATGTGTACCAACTATGGAGAACATGCTGTTATTGCATAAGTGTCTCTTCAAGAATAGAAACTGTGCATTGAGGATATTGAATTGAAAGATGAGGTTGGTTTGCACTGCCTCACAAAAATTGATACATCTTTCATTTTGTTTTTGAAATTCAAACTCATGATGAAGATTTAACATTGTCTGTTCATGATAAGGAAATATAAAGTTCTGAAGCAGCCCTTTAGTTGTTATTATTCTAACTGCAATTTATTGTATCCTACAAAACTTATTTGTCTTACAAATCGTTTTAGTGTTTTCATGTTGAAATTACTGCTTATGTCATAATGTATGATATTTAGAGACCCAGAAGATTATTATCATTATTGGTTCATTTTCCAGTGCCAGCTGGTTAGAAATAGGGATTCAAGAAGATCACTGCCATGAAGAATCGTTGGAAGCCCCAAGTATTGAGCATTATAAAAATTGATACAAATGAAAAAATAAAGGTGCATCATATGGAGTGGGATGACGTAAAATGGTTTAGTTGTTGCTTAGAAAATATATGTCCGGTGAAAGTAAAGGAGTTAGCACAGCCTTGGTATTATTCAATGCCATAACCTGCAAGGCTTGGATGTATCAGCTTGTCTCTAATGATTGCTTGTCCCTCATGGCTAAAATGGAGGACTCCCATGTTCCTGTCATCCTAGACATGAGGTAAAATCAGGATTAAAAAGCACCAAAATTTATGTTATTATTCATAGATCGGGACAATATGGATGAGACATTTGATTTGATATTTTCATTGAAATACATAAGGAGGAAGTAAGTCTCATACCATTCATGTAAATGATCGTCTGAACACACTGTAAAAGTATGGAAAGCCTGAAACAGGGGAAGAAGTGGTGGTTACCAATTCCAAAGTTACCTGTGAGTGGGATCTTAGATGAAGCAAGAAAAAAAGTTCTTTACTAAAGGGTCTGTATAAACCAAATCTTCAAAGCTGCCCACACCTCTGAAGAAATATGACCACCTTCAATCTAAACTGCAAAGGGGCCTTCCTCTATTGCATAGAAGCAACCAATATGCTTGTCAAACGCTATAATGGCCGAACGCTACAGGGACCGCATAATCTCCTTCTTGTTAGGGTCATTGCCGGTGAGATATGGAGCGTATGCAACGATTATGTCTGTTGTGAAGACCATGACCTAAAACATGTAATCACCTTAGCAGTCATTGCAGTATCTTTAAAGTTAATTAACATTTCAACTATTTTAAAGGTAATTAACATTTCAGACATCTTTCATAATGATCAATTTAATGTTTATTAATGATACCTACATTCTTTATTACGTTCTTGCCTCTCCAGAATTTTTTTTAAAAAATTAATGGTCCCATTCTCGGAAAGAGTTGAACATATAAACGTCAATAGTTGTTTATACCTATAAAATAATAGATAAATGATATTTTAACATAGAAATAATAAGGTGGTTTCTGACAAAGTCTAATTACATTCCATTTCATTTTTCAAGTACGAAGACCCTCAACCATCTAAATGTGAAAATTAATATGATAATGTTACATTGTGTAGAAGATGTAGGTCTTCAAATTTCTTAGTTCCAATTATTGATCCGTCTCTCTTAATATGTGCATCTTCAAATTATATATATTGAATTATTAACATCAATATTGATGGATTATAACATTATTTTTTATGCAACAAATATTGTTTATTATTATTATTTGAATTAAGGTCAAGGGGCCACTTATCAACTATGAAAAAAAAATTATAAAATAATAATAATAAAGTCAAAGTAATATGTAATTAATTTAAAATATGATTTCTTAAATTATTTTTTCTGCTTTATATATATATATATATATATATATATATATATATTATTTTAAAGATATAAAATTTATTTTTTCCCCATATTTTATAAATATATTTAAGATATTTGTATAAACTTTATTCTTTATTTTTATAATTTTTATTATATATTTTTTATAATTTTTTTTATTTTTTAATATTATAAATTATCTTTATGTTTTATTTAAATAATGTATTTATTTGTTTTATTTTTTAATTGTAGATAGATTAAACATAATTATTGAATAAAATGAATTTTTTTTTTTTTTTTTTTAATTACCTAAACTTATTTATGTTTAAGTATAAGTTTATCATGTTTGAATTAATAATCTATTGGAACACAAAAACTGACTAAGAAAAGATAAAAGACTAACATATAAATTGTGCAATATAGAACATCTAATAGGAATTGTTAATACGATCAAATAATATTATTTATAAAAAGGTTTAAGCTGTGCATTAAAAAAAGGATTGAGTAAGCAAATATTTTATTTATGATTGCCTTTTAATCTATTTATAATGGGTTTCTAGGCAAGGTCAGTCAAATTGAAAGAATGCCATCCTATTTCTATTGTTCCTTTCAATTTACATTTTTTGAAATCATTTTCAATGATGAGAATTTTCCTCTTATCAAAATAGATGGAATGTTTAGTATTATAAGAGTATTTATCTAACACAAACTTATATTTATTCTCTAGACAAACATGAATAATATGTTTTTTGATCCTTATCTTGATACACTTTTTAGTTTCTCTAATGTAAGGGACCCCATAAGAGCACTCAATTTTATATAATCCATTGTTTGACCATGATTCTACTTAATCTTTTACAGTCTTTAAATGATTTCTTAATTCGTTTATTGGTAAGAATGTGGTTTAAATATTATACCGTTTAAGAATTTTTTATAATTTATTGGAAACCCCTTTTATATAAGGTAAGAAAGCTACCAATTCTAACATTAAGGGTTGCTAAAAAATTTCAAATTGTGATTATCTCTTGCTTGTTTCAAAACCCTAGTGATTTGTTTCCCATTGTAACAGTTGATTTTGAAGACCTTTTTTTCGATGTTCATTTTCTAAATTGTTCTCATCCCAAATTCTAAACGCTTGCAGTCCAAAAAAAAAAGAAGGAATGTACTTGTCTTCCATTTACTATTAGACATATTTATGGTGTGAAATTTTTGGAAGATATAATTACCACAATAAGAATATACAACCTTTGGCAGATTCCAGCTATTCAGTTTCCTTTGGACATAAAATGTTTATGCTAAACCATTTTATCCCACAAATTCGAGCAATGAAAAATAAAATTCACACATAAAACAACACATTTTTTCATTTAAGAAGAAAGGAGTTTAACAACATAATATAATAAATGAAATGGGGTGTAAGCCCGGACAATTTTGATCGAGTATATGTTTCTCAGTGTAGTCAGCGTAGTGATACAAGACATTGATATGAAATGTAGAGGAGGAGAGGGTATGCAACTACATGGACGCACATTGTCATTCTGCAATAATCTGATAAAAATGGCGGCTCCTGCATTTCCTTCGCAAGTTGAAGCTGACCCTCTGCATCGGTAAAGAGCTCCTGTTGGACTTCTTCTATGAAGGCCAGCAGGAGAGTTATAAGCATAGAGACACAGGCAGCAACTGAAAGAAAATGTGAGAAATTTGCCAAGGAGAGCTAATATTTATGTGGGATGATTTAGCAAAAGAGAAGCCATGAGCGAGCTTTGGAACACTGGGTAAATACCCATCACAGAAAACATATCATGACTGCCCCTTAATGCCTTCTGCTCCTCACGCCTCTTCACAACCAACTTGATGTTCTTAGTCTGCATTTTCATGAGATTGGTTGAAGTAAGAAAATCTAAATCGGACAATATTATAAAAAGAGACCAACGCATGATTACTGTTAGAAAACTAAAGATTAACCGGAGATAATTTCTCCATGAACAACTTAACTAATTGTTCCACCTCCCTTCTACGCATGCATGCACAGCAGTTAACTGACAGTTAGAGATCAGTCAGTTCAAGTAGTTAACAATCAGTGAGTTAAGTAGTTAGAAGATTAGTTAAGGATCAGTTAAGCAATCAGTTTAGTTTCAGTTATTTTTGGATTCATAATCTATTTAAAGATGCCTTGGGTGCAGCATTGTAAGCAAGCAAAAAAAAAAGATCAATAAAATTATTTTTTTGCAAGGATTGCAGTAGCAATCTGTTTGTTTTCTTGTATAAGTTCTTGTTTTTTCTGCTCTCTTAATTTCTTCAAATTGGTATCAGAGCAGGCAAGAGATCGTGGAAAAAGAGCCAACAGGTTGGGAGTGCCAAGGAGAAGCACCAGGTTGGGAGAGTAAGCAGAAGCCATGAAGAGAAGAAACACGTAGTCAAAGCGCAGGCCGACAACCCCGACCGACATCGGCAACCCAACTGATGTCAGTACCATTTACCTAATTGACCTCGGCAGACTAATCGACATCGGTGACTGTGTTCTGAAACAGAAAACCAGAAAGCCATCCAAACAGCCTATCTAGACCAAAAGGTTGATTTAGTCACTTCAGCAATTGACATGGTAGCGAACAACAGTATCTTTCAGCCTCAAATTCCCATTTTTAATGGTAAGAATTATGATTTTTGGGCAATTAAGATGAAAACTTTGTTTTGCTTACAAGAAGTTTGGAATTTGGTAGAGAGTGGTTTTGTAGAACCGTAGGATGAGGCAGCCCATCTGGCATTAACTCAATCAAAAAAGGATGAGCTTAAGGAGAACATAAAAAAAGATGCAAAAGCTTTATTTATAATCCAACAGGGACTGGATGAATTTATTTTTTTCAGAGTTGCAGCCGCAACAAGATCCAGAGAGGCATGCAAAATCTTGGAGACTACCTATAAAGGTAATACAAAGGTAAAAATTGCTAAATTGCAATCTCTTAGGAGATGTTTTGAAAAATTTCAAATGAATGAATCATAATCTATAGACCAGTTTATGGGTCAAGTGTTGAATATAGTGAATCAAATTAGATCTAATGGAGAAACTATCACAGATCAGAAGATCATAGAAAAAATACTCAGGAGTTTACCCAGTAAATTTGATGCAATAGTTATAGCTATTGAGGAAACCAAGGATTTGGAACAGTTATCTGTAGATGAATTAATGGGTTTTTTGCTAACACATGAATCCATAATGAATAGGAATAACAACACTTCTCTTGACAATGATTTCAAGTCATAGGTATCATTTGGCAGAGGAAGAGGAAGAGCAAGGTCAAATTTCAGAGGAAGAGGCAGAGGCAGAACTAGAAGGAACAATCTAGATCAAGGTGAACACAGTAATCAAAACTACAACAGTAGAGTATGTGGCAACAATCACTTCCAGCACAGTTCACAGAAGTTTGATAAATCTAATATTCAATGTTATTATTGCAAAAAATATGGACATTATGCAAGTGACTGCAGAAGGAAACAAGGATATGTGGACAAGCAAAATGCTAGTTACACAGGTGAATCTAGTTCTAATCCTGGAAGCTTATTTCTTACTTGTAATGTTACTCAAGAAAAAGCTAGAGATATTTGGTTCTTAGATAGTGGATGCAGTAATCATATGACAAGGAATAAAGAATTTTTTGCTAGTCTTGATGATTCTGTAAGATCAGAAGTGAAATCAGGAAATGATATCAAAGTGGATGTAATGGGTAAAGGTGTCATAAATGTTTTGGCAAAGAATGGTGAAAGAAGGTTTATACCTAATGTTTATTTTGTACATGGACTAAAGCATAACCTTATGAGTATTGGATAGTTAGTACATAAAGGTTACAGAGTATCTTTTATGGATAATGTTTGCACAATATTGGATAAGTTTCGAAGTGATAGGTTGATAGGAAAAGTGGAGATGACCAAGTATCAGATGTTCCCTCTTCAAATTCAGTGCATCGAAGGAGAAGAGGAAGCCCACTTCAAATCCATGTAGCTAGACCAATCATGGCTATGGCACTTACGATATGTACATTTACATTTTGGAGGTTTGAATTTGTTACAGAAGAAAAATATGGTGAAGGGTTTACCACCAATAGAAAAGCCAGGAAGTTCATGTGATAGTTGTATTCTAGTAAAATAACATAGAGAGAGCTTTCCAGTAGGAGCCTCATATAGAGCAAAGGTAATATTGGAGCTAGTCCATAGTGATTTATGTGGACCAATGCAAACTACATCATTTGGAGGTAGTACTTATTTTCTAACCTTCATTGATGACTTTAACAGAAAGACATGGATATATTTTCTCAAAAATAAGTCTGAAGCTTTTGAAAAGTTTAAAGAATTCAAGGCTATGGTTGAAAAGCAAAGTGGCCGTTACATCAAGGTACTTAGATCAGATAGAGGAGGTGAATATATGTCTAATCAATTTTAATATTTTTGCAGATATCATGGCATCAAAATGCAATTGACTACAAGGTACACAGCACAGCAAAATGGTGTAGCAAAAAGAAAGAATAGAACAATCATAGAGATGGCTAGAATCATGTTGAAAGCCAAACACTTGTCAAATGAATATTGGGTAGAAGCAGTAGCATGTGCAGTGTATATTCTGAATAGAAGCCCAACAAAGAGTGTCAGAGATCAAATTCCACAAGAAGTGTGGAGTGGTAAGAAACATAGTTTACATCATTTCAAAAAAATTGGTTGTATAGCATATTCTCTTATACCATCTAAATTGAGAATAAAACTTGATGATGGAGCTGAGAAATGCATTTTATTGGCTACAGTGAAGAATCAAAGGCTTATAATTTGTATAACCCTATTTCAAACCAAGTCATTATTAACAAAGATGTTGAATTTAAGGAAGAAGAAGCATGGGATGGTAGCACCATCATAATTGAAGCACCAATTCCACATAATGAAGAAGAATCTGAAGAACAAAATTTGCAAGGTGGACAATCCTCTCCACAAGCAAGAGCAAGCACTCCAATAAGAACACCTAGGAAGTTTGAACAAGGTGAATCATCTAGTCATGCATGTCACCCTACTCCAAATTCACAAGTAAGTGATGAATCAGATCCAACTCTTGCTACTTTAAGATCAAGATTGAAAGGTAAGAAAATGAGAAATTTGAACGGGATTTATAATCAATAAGAAGATAAATTAGATTTGGTTTCAAATTTTGCTCTTTTCACTCATGATCCTATGTATTATGAAGAAGCAGTTAATGAGAAACATTGGATAAAAGCAATGGATGAAGAGATGAATGCTATTGAAAGAAATCAAACATGGGATCTAACTAATCTACTTGAAGGTAAGGATTGTATGGGGGTCAAATGGGTTTATAAGACTAAATTTGATGTAGATGGAAATGTTGAAAAGCACAAGCCAAGGTTAGTAGCAAAAGGTTTTGCACAAGAACATGGAGTTGATTATAATGAAACATTTGCTCCAGTTGCTAGACTGGATACTGTTAGAATGGTTTTATCAATATCTACTCAAAATAATTGGTATGTATATCAAATGGATGTCAAATCAGCTCTCTTGAATGGTTTTCTAGATGAAGAAGTGTATGTGAAATAGCCCACAGGTTATGAAGTGCAAGGACATGAAAAAAAAGTCTACAGATTGAAGAAGGCTCTTTATGGTCTCAAGCAAGCACCAAGAGCTTGGTATAGTACGATTGATTCATATATGACAAACAATGGATTTAGTAGAAGTAATAGTGAGCGTACTTTGTACACAAAAATCAACAAAGAAGGTTAGATTTTGATTGTGTGTTTATATGTTGATAATTTGATTTTCACTAGAAATTTGTCTATAGACACTTTTAAATCAGCAATGAAGAAAGAATTTGAAATGACAGATTTGGGATTAATGAAGTATTTTTTGGGCATAGAAGTTGTAAAATCAAAGAAAAGAATATTCATTTGTCAAACTAAATATGCAAACGATGTGTTAAGGAGATTTAAGATGCTGAATTGTAAACTAGCACCTACACCAGTTGCTACAAGGACCAAACTTAGCAAAGAAGACCAAGGGTCTAATGTTGATTCTACAATATTCAAAAGATTAGTTGGTAGTTTGATGTATCTTACAGCTACTAGACTAGATATCATGTATGGGGTTAGTTTAATCTCAAGATTCATGGAGTCACCAAAAGACTCACATTGGCAAGTTGGAAAAAGGATATTGAGATATGTGGCAAGAACTACAGAATATGGAATTTTATATTCCACAACTAATGATTTTAGTTTGATTGGTTTTACTGATAGTGATTTTGCAGATAGCATTGATGACAGAAAGAGTACTTCTAGACATGCCTTTCTTTTAGGCACATGTGTGGTCACATGGGCATCCAAAAAGCAACCTATAGTGACACTTTCATCAGCTGAAGCAGAGTATGTATCAGCCACATCAGCAGGATGTCAAGCAACTTGGATGAGAAGAATATTGAAATATTTATTACAAGCACAAAAGGAGTCAACACCAATCTTTTGTGACAACAAATCAGAAATCACATTATAAAAAAATCATGTTTTTCATAAGAGGAGAAAGCACATTGATACAAGATTTCACTTTATCAGAGAGTTAGTGAGCAATGGAGAAATCCATTTGGACTTTTGCAGATCTGAATCTCAATTGGCAGATATATTCACAAAGGCATTAGCAAAGGAGACATTTGATTATTTAAGACAAAATTTAGGCATTGTAAATGCTGAAGTTGTTAGTGGTAGAAATTAAGGGGGAGTGTTAGAAAACTAAAGATTAACTGGATATAATTTCTCCATGAACAACTTAACTAATTGTTCCACCTCCTTTCTATGCATGCATGCACAGTAGTTAACTGACAGTTAGAGATCAGTCAGTTCAAGTAGTTAACAATCAATTAGTTAAGTGGTTAGAAGATTAGTTAAGGATCAGTTAAGCAATCAATTTAGTTTCAGTTATTTTTGGATTCATAATCTATTTAAAGACACCTTGGGTGCAGCATTGTAAGCAAGCAAAAAAAAAATCAATAAAATTCTTTTTTTGCAAGAATTGAAGTAGGAATTTGTTTGTTTTCTTGTTTAAGTTCTTGTTTTTTCTACTCTCTTAATTTCTTCAATTACTGTGGAATACGATGGGAGGATTTGAGGGAAGATGGGAAGTAAATTGCTTTGAAACTTCCAGTGGACAGTGTTATCTTTGATGTACAACATTCTTCAATGCACACAACCAAAAACACATTTCAAAACAGAACTTTGTCTTTATGTTTTAATAGTAAGTATTATTGTAGTCATTATGAAGATTTAATGGAGTTGTATGAAAATATTAACTTGCTTGAACTATATTAAGTATTATTGCCATAAAATGTTAATGTTGGCTATGGATTTGTTTCAATCTTTCATAATTGCCTTTCTGTAGAAAATATTGTTATTTGTTTTGTTAAACAATAGGTTCGTGCTAATGATTTAAATTGGTTCTTTGAGATACTATGATGTTATTTTTTTAAAAGGGACGTTACTTTTTTTTCTTATTGATTTTTAGATGGTTATTTATTTTGGTGACTAAGTTTGTTTTTGTATTATGTTAGTAATTTTGAATAGTGAATTAAGGTGTCATAATATTATATTCGATTTCAAAAAAAAAAAATCAATTTTAATATGTCACCTTAATTACTTATAATTAAGGTTTTAAGGTCTAATACATTATACATTTTACAATATAATTGATTTTATCATGAGAGGTCATAAATTGCATTTTTTAAACTTATGACTAAAACTTAGTTTTTGGAGTACCAATAATTGTATGTTAAAGTATCACTACTTAAGTCTTGTTAAGAATTGATTGGTTACTTTAAATTTTATATAGTAAATGTTAAATAAATATTAGATATTACATGTTCAATTTCTAGTACACTTTAATATTTCTACACACCAATATATTCCATCAATGGAGCACAAGTTAACGAAAGTCCTATTTAGCAATTGGAACATGCACAACTATCAAGACCTTTCTCTTATCATTATCTTAAAAAATATTTTAGAAGAGTTATGTTCTTTCAAAATTTATAAATTTGGTTGAAATGTATTTCATAGATTCAATTTATTTTTGTAAAAATGATTTAATTATGGAAACAATGTAAAACTCACTTGATTTGAAGGAAGGCTCATGCAAGGTAAAATACAATTTTAATGTTATGAGTGGTGAGTATTTGAATTTTGTACAAAGGCAATAGTCATTTTGAGACACTCAAGCTTATGCACAAGGGACTTTTGTTAACATTAATGTTGTTGTTCCCATTTTTTTGATTTGATAAATATAAATATTTTGGAAGAATGGTTTCCAATAATGTGAAGGTTTCAAGATCAATGTCATGTCATGTCAAGGTTTATGACATGTGGAGGTTTATTAGAGAGATTTATTTCCAATCAAAATTTATGTTTTAATCTTCCATGGTATGTAAAAAGTTGTTTAGCGAGAAAATGTTCGATTAAAAGGTAAAATGAAAGGTGGTTTTTAGTTAAATATAACGGTTGTCACTTTTCCATTTTCTAAGTTATAGCTGATTTTATTTCTAATCATTCTATTTCGACTAATGGAAAATAAAATAACATTCTTGATATTGTCTTAGGAAACCTTAAAGGAATAATTGGGAATATTTATACATTGAAAATAGCATTGTTGTTTCTTATTTTGAATGAATTTTGTAGTGGGTGTAGATGCTATTTTGGTTATAAAATTCTGTTTGTATTTGAACAATTTTAGATTATTTTCATGGTGATAAAGATAAAACAGTTCATTAATTTTTATCTTTTAATATTAAGGACAGTTGGTTGTATGTTTTGTTGCACTTAAGTCTATTAGGTTGGTGATTTATGGTACTTACATAATTATATTTTGTGTTGGACTAAGTTTGAATTTAGATATTTTTGAATCTATTATGGTTGTATTGATTATTGCATTTAAGTATTTATAGCTTTGGTTTTAGGTATGAGTGGGGACCTATTCCTTAAAATGTTGTAAAGCAATATTCTTGATCACTTTTTGTTATTTGGTGAGTTTATTATTTTGACTTTAAACCTGACTTTATTTATTAAAAACCTATATTCATAACCGGAGTCCTCAAAACTGAAATCATTGAATTACTTTGGTAATGAGTATTTTACTTTTTATGCTTCTAAAGTGATGCTATATTAAAACGCTTATATTAAATGATACTTTGCTTTGAACTTAAGTCAAAATATTTTATTTTAAGTTATAATCTAGTTATAATTAAATAAAAAAAGACATGAAGGTATACAAATATATTTTATTACAATATAATATTACTATTATTATTATATATTATAAAATTATAAAATTGAAAAACATATTATTGTTTTTTAAAAATCTGAGCAAAATAGGTGAGTTGGGGTTGATGGTCATGGGATCCAATGTTTGATGTGTGGCTCAAATCAATGATACAATGTCGCTAATGTGGGTACAAGATATTGAGGTTTGAAAGTCTATCTTGTTGCTTCCATTCATCCATGTTGTCAATATAGTGACACCTAAAAACCAAAAACAAATCTTTCCAACATTTCTTGTACCATCGAGGCAACTAATAATTTTTATATTTTAAAGTGTTGGTTTGAATAATAGTTGGAACTTTGGTGTTAGAGTGTCTTTACTATCTCCTCATATAAAGATATGGGATGACATTTCCTGTAACACTACTACTTGTTTTTATGTTTTAAAAGGCTAGTTTGAATGGTAGTTGGAACATGGAAGTTGGCATTGCAGTGCCTCTACAACCTTCTTACATGGGAATATTGGATAACATTTCTTATAACACAAATACGATTAATTTAATTTGATTGTTTTGTATTTTTTTATTCTCTTTGTGTTGGTAAACTTCAATAGCTTTTGATTTTTAAGTAACAAATATTTCTATGAGAAAGTGACATTTATAAGTTTTAGAACCTTTCCTAATATGATAGGGGAGAGGAATCAACTATTGGATTAGGTCCAATAATTTTATGATACTTGTTGTGAGGTGGGACCCCAATTATTGTTCATATAATATTTTATTTATTTATTTCAAAGTGTAGTACTTTTCACTAGAGCAATTTTATATTTTGTTATTTGTCTTATTATTATTAAGACAATCAATAAAAAAATAAAACCTTATATTTAAAATATTGTCTATTTATTTAGATTTATTGAATACTAAGTTTTTTAATAATTTGTGCCTCAAATTCAAATATACAAATTTTTATAAAACATTACATCCTTCTACGAATTTTTTAATGTGCAAATAAATATAAACTTTTAAGTAAACATGTACACTTACTAGTGGATATATACACATTAATAAATACACTGTTATTCAAATTTCAAGTATTAGCTCTAAATTTTAGCTCCAAGATTTTGAAATACTATATTGTTAGAGATTGATTCAAAAAGAAAGATCTCACCTCTTCAAGGAGAGGCATAGTGAGAATGGATATCTAACAATGTGTTTACTTTCCTTCCTTATCCATATTTCTCTTTGTTAGCATAGCATAGGTTAGCAATGGGCATATAGAGATCACCATGATAGTATCAAGATTAGAAAGTGTTAACAAGCATCTTGAGATGAGTTTTAAATTTGGCAGCTTACTTGAGGGCAAGGGAAATTAAAAAACAAAAGGTGTTTTCTAATATATCATCTAACAATAACAATGGCACAACCTTGTTTAGCTCCTCCTTTGCTCATGCCTAATATGAACATGAACATCTACAACTCCACACCTAAGCTCTCTTTTAGATTGGTAAGTTATTAAACTCTATAATAAAAACATAGGTATTGATGAGGAATGTATATTAATACTTTTGTTAAATGTGTATCTATTATTTTGATTATGGGTATTGTTGGTCACACAAGTAGCTTGGAAGTAAAATGTGACATGTTTGGCAACATAAATATGAGGAGTATGAGAGTAAGTCTAGTAGTGAGAAAAATGAAGAGAATGGATCTGGTGATGAGCAAGAAGATAACCATCCCAAGAAAAAATGTTATCATAGGCATACCCCTCAAAATATTCAAGAAATGGAAGTGTATGAAATTATTACATTAACCAATTCAATAGACCTCATCTATCAATAATTATTGTTATATTGCTATTTTTAAGGTTGTTTTAATTTTGGGAATTTTCCAAAATTTTCAAAGAGTTACCCCATCCAAATGAGAAGCAAAGATGACTTCTAAGCAAATAATTGGGGCTTTCACCACATAAAATTAAGTTTTGATTCTAGAATAGGCACGCCTAGATGAATATGTTGTGATTTATAAAATTAAATAATGAGTATTAGATGTGGGAATATTTACTGGAAAAGGGTTTTGTTTTTCATCTCTGTAATATGATAGATCATGACCTTGGAAATCTTGGATTGTTCATGCTCAACACGAGCCTCATGAGGATACACTCCTTAGGAAAGATAATGAATAGCTCTAGATTCAGAACATGTAAGTTAAATAAGCCATGATAAGTTTGATGTTTATCAACTATAGAGATCATTTTATTATTGTAAAAGTGTTTCTTCAAGAATAGAAACCATGCATTGAGGATATATAATTGAAAGATGAGGTTGGTTTGCACCACCCAATAAAATTTGATAAATCTTCCACTTTTATTTTTGAAATGCTGACTAATTACGAATATTTAACAATATCTATTCATTATAAAAAAATACAAAGTTTTGAAGTAGCACCTTTTAATTGTTTATATTCTAACTACAATTTCTTATACCCTAAAAATCTTATTAATTTCATTTTGTCTTACAAATCATTATAGTGAAATGATTTTCCCATCATCTTTCCATGTTGAAATTACTACTTATGTCATAATGTATGATATTTAGAGACCTAGAAAATTATTATTATCTTTATTGATTCATTTTCTAGTGTTAAGTGGTTAGTAGAAAGGCTTCAATAAGGTCACTACCATGAAAAATTTTAGGGAGACGCAAGTCTTGAGCATTATAAAATTGTTCCAAATAAAAAAATAGGTGCATCATATGGAGTGGGATGGTGTAAAACGGTTTTCAAAGCTGCTTCTTGGAGAAGATATATCTGGTGAAATTAATGGAGTTAGAATAGCCTTGGTATTATCTAATGCCATAACTTTCAAGGCTTGGATGTTTCATCTAGTCTGAATTTGAGGTTTTTTTTTAGTGATGAATCTTTATTAATTCATGAATATTCTATTTTCTAAAATATTGATTGGGTTATTTTTTCAAACTAGGAAAGAGCACTAGGTTACCAAAAAATTTGGGTTGTAAATGTGATTTAAAGGTCATCTCACCTACCACTAACAACTATTTCCATAATTTTGACTATAAATCATCATGGTATTGAAGGACATTGTGCACTATTTCACTGACATAAATTATACATTGCATATCACATATATTCCATTGATGATCGAGATTATAAATTCAACCCAACCCTGAATGATTAAATGGACCCGATGATAGCCACACACTCTTGGTGGAGACAACAAACTTTGGACAATGACCAAGGGACCAATAAGCAGCTAAAATATTTGGATGTGAGCGATAGGAACTAAATAGAAAATAGAATCAAAAGGTGTCCATAGGTTTTAGATGGTGTCCACCAGGGATAGATAATGACTAGGTAGACTTGATGGTGCCCATATGGTTTGATCATCATCCATAGGGTCTTGATGGTGACCCAATAGTATAGATGGTGACCCAATAGTCTAGATGGTATACACAAGGTCCGTATGTCATCTATAGGTTATAAAGGATAATTAGAAATGTTGGACGGTGTCCACAGGGTCTAGATAGTGACTAAATAAACTAGATAACATCTATAGGGTTTTGACACCATCCATAGGGTCTAGAAAGTGACTACATAGACTAGAAAACATCCATAGGGTCTAAAAATTATGCACAAGGTTTGGATGGCAACCAAATAGACCAGATGACATCCATAAGGTATGGACATTGTTCATAGATGTGAATGTTGTCTAGAGAGTCTAGATAGTGTCCATGGAGCCTAGACAATGTCTACAGGGACTAGGAAATAACCATAAGTACTTGGAAGTACTTGTCATCTAAATAGAATGTAATTAATAACCACATGGAGAGGATGACTGATTGCATATTACCCAAGTGGTAGGCCACAACTTGTCTTGAAAAAATGTTATCTACAATTTCATCTAGTGATAATGGTAGGATATTATGTCATTTATCAATGACAAAGAGTATATTATCTTATTTTGGGAAACTAACAAGAATACCCAAACAATTTCAACCTACACCCACTCAAAATACAAGTGTTAAATGATTTACAAAATTTCTTTATTTATTTGTAATAGCTATTCTTTAAAATTTTAAGAATAATAGCAAAATATTTATGCATTTAGATCGCTTTACTGATAGTGATTAAATCCAAATTAAATATTTAATTAAAATACTATTTCACTATTGGAAGATATTATTAATGATGACATGCCACCACTTGAAGACAATCTTGAATATGGCATGGCTATTGCGAAGAACAAACTAGATGATATGATACAAACATTAAAATAACTTTTTAGATCTTATGAAAGAGAAAATCCCATTGTAAACACAAATATAGTTTTTTTTAAAGTAAGAGGAGACTTGAGGACATTATATATTATGAGACAAATACATTAGAAGACACTTCAACTCAATAGACAAAAACTTTAGCCGATAAAATTATTCAAAAATCTATGTGAAGGAAGAGAAGCAGACGGACAATTGGAAGGTCTTTTAAGTTTGACTGGGCAACAAAATTTCCTTCCATTGAACCAAAAGAGATAGAAAGTGTTAATGATATCCTAAATTGATGTAAATGTACAATATGTTATTTAAAATTAGGAAAGGACTGCAAAATGCAACTTAAGCTAGACACAATTGAGAAATATTGTGGCAAAGTTTATATGTTAGTTGAACAAGATGGACAAATTAAAAACACTCATAGATGGAAATATGCCAATGAATAAATACATGTTAGGTATGTAGTAGAGTATGAAATTAATTAGAGACATGTGACATCTAATTGAGAAAAGAGGAAAAATTATAGCTCAAATAGGAAAAATTATTTATTCTAATCAACATGGCAAAAATATACAGTTCGAAGCGATCTACCACGTTCTTAAAAAAGGAAGACCTATATCTCACTCTTAATATTATAAAACTATGTTTCAACATAATGAAATTCATAACATTCCACAATCATATTGGTCTGATGGTAGTGCTTGAGACATGGCAAAATGTCTTGCAATAATTTAGAAGAAATATTTCAAAGAGAAAGTAAAAAATGCAAGCTTTATCTCACTATCGATTGATGAGGTCATAGTAGTTGACAACACAACATGGGTTTATATCCACATTTGCACTTTTCAGAAAAATTTAAGGACACCTAATATGATTTCTATACATAAAATGGTTGAAAATTACAATGCAAAATAAATAAATAAATAAAGTTAGTTATTTCTAGTTTGAGGGATATTACTGGGATGGATGAATATGCTTTAGCTACAAAGCTGGTATGTGTTAGATTTGATGGTGTAGTAGTAATGTAGGGGAACATAAATGTCTTGTGTGTTTAAATATACATAGTATTTTCCCCATATATGATTCCAATTCATTGCATGTCCCACATAATGAATCATACATACACAATTATAAACACATTTGAAGATGTTGTAAAAGTGGAGGAATTTATATATAATTTGTATGGTTATATGTCAAGCAGTTTGAAAAAAATTTTAGAGTTTTTGAAATTGTTAATTGAGGTTATTAATGGTAAAAAAATTATAAAATATATTTATGCAAGATGCCTTTCCATGTATAAGCTTATTGTAGATTTTTTGAAGAATATCCATCGTTAGCAGGTTTTATGTTTAAATATCGTATAGAGGTCTACAAGGCAAAATATTTGTTGTACCATTCAATATATTTGGGAAAACTTCTGACACTATGTGGTATTTTCCCAATGTTGAATGAAATAAATTATTTGATGAAATATGATCAAGAGAGATCCATATATATTATAGACTTCATACATTTGAGAAAATAAGTTTGTTAATCTCTTGACGTCTTATACTCGAGGTAAAATAGTTTTAAGCTACCTATTTTTTCTAGTTGGCAAACTTTAATAGATAATAAGGATGAAAAATCCTATCTAAAATTTAATATTAATTATCATCATTGTATCTTCATTAATGGAAAACAAATACCCCTGTACACATTCCAAAAATGATTTGATATAGTATGATCATAAATTGAAGAAGTCCCTATAACACATTTTTTTATGAAATTGTTATACTTGAAACATGAATAAAATTGAGAAAGATAAAGTATAGCTTGCTTATAGAAATTGTAGAACATTTTTAAAGGGATAAGTTAATTGAATCCATGGTAGTGGTGAAACCCATATTTCATGGAGCTGAGGATGATAAAGTAAAAATTAGTAATTTATTTCTTAGATACATGGGCACTCTCATTAAATATTTTTCTAAGTCTGTAGATATCAATAGAGTTGAAATTTTAGGTATTTTGTGAGAAGATTTATTAACAACTCAGTATACCCATTTCAGATTCATAATGGTTGATCAATTTAATTGTCTAAATGAGCCAACTAGAAATGGTGTTATTACAAGGTTATGAAAAAAATTGTATCCCAATACCATTCTATATGAATATATTAGTGAATATTTTTAATTGTATGAACTCTTCCAAACAATGATTTATGGCTCTATGAAATATGAAAGAGTCTTTAGTGCATTTTATTTTGTTAAATCAAAGCTTTGTAATAGATTGGAAAGAAATCTAGACACATGTTTGACAGTGTATGTTTTGTGTTTTCCAGTGGATGTGTTTCCCTATGACAGAATACTTTAAATTTGGAATTCACTCAGTTAAAGAAGAAAAGTTCATAATATATTTAATGTCACAACTAATCTAAATATTAAGACTATATATGTATTAGAATATAATACATACAAATGACAATTATGAAGAATCAGCCACACAAAAACTATAAGGCCCAGTTTTGCATAGTATTCATCTTGGGAAAAGATGACTATGGAACTATAACTCTTGTGTTATAATTATTAATTTATGTAGTTAAGTCACATCGAACTGAGCATGCAAGGATTTCATTAAGGATCTCATGTGTTGGGAACCATGAGAAAGATTTAATTTCTTACTTATAAAAGAATGATGTTTGTATTTCTTTATGAAATGTCTATTTATGAAATTCAAATGTATATGAGTTATATTGACTTAAATCATGTTGAATCATTAATTCTAAGCTTATGAAATGGTGATAACTACCCATGTATTGAATCATATAAAATTATCAGCATGTATGTTGATATTCTATGAATGATTGGCTACACTTAATTGATTGAAATTGACTTGTTTGATTAAATTACATAGCTTTGGCTATGAGGTTAGATAAATTTGATGTGTGCATCGAGTGTGTCGGAATAAGAACAAGGCCAATTAAGGAAAGATACTATGACAATCATGGTTTTATTAATAATAAATTACCTTAGCCTTTATTAAAACCTTTCCAAATATTGATTTTCTAAACATCCATCTATCACCTTTGCCAACTTAGTGGTTGTGTTAGATGGTTAACCTTTAAGCTTGGTTAGTGAACTTGTTATCAATGGGCTATAAGATCTTGCATCCAACATCTAATTTATCTAGGGGCTGACTAAGGGATATGGTGATTGATTTCCTTAGATTAAAATCTAGTGGGAATGGAAGGTGAGATAACCCTTGAAGAAGCCACATAATTCTGTAAGAGCCACCATGCACCTTAATTAAGCATTGGAAAGAACATCCCCTTAATGAGGCATGGTTTGTCAAGTGATTATTGGTTATATTTATTGAGATGTCTTTATATATAAATAAGGTTACCTTAGTTCAAGAGTTTTCAAATTTTTACCAATTTTTTGATAAGAGGTTAGACATAATGAGCTAAGAAGAAGAATCAAAATATAGGAAGAGAAAGTTAGGAAAGCTAAACCTAGATGTATGTTGGATAGTGCCTATGTGATCTTGGAGTTGATAGGTAGTGGTATTATTGACTTATGCTTTTGGGTGATTCCTTGTGATGAAATGATTTTGTGTTTTGCTTGATTATTGATTTGAAGAGAATAGGACCACTTGGTTTATTCTATCTATTTTATTGTTTGCCATGGTTGTGCATTGGCCACCATGTTGTGCCTATACTTTTTAGGACCATGGAGAAGTTGTTCCTACTTTGTATAAAATGACATTACTTGTTTATTTGTGAATGCATATTACTGTGAAACTATTAGTGGTGATCTTTGAATGACATCCTCATAGTGGAATAATGTCAAACATCCTCCATTAGGCATGACGGAAGAATGTTTGGACATCTTATGAGTGTCATAGCGTATATTTTAAGCCCTTTAATGGTGAGACACAATAGTATATTGCTGAACACTTATATGAATTTTGGATAGAATTAGTGGAATAATGGTATCCTCTTTCTAATCCCTAACTTTCATAAGAACTTACTATCTTATAAGAATTTGTATGCTTATATTATGTTTATGAAGGTTTTGTTTCATTTGATTGATCTTCATTGGTTATATGTCTTGTTTGAGATTTGAATATCCTTGGGTGAGAATCAATAATAGGATTGTATGTGTTGTATGGTCTCGATTTATGATAAAATACCCTTGTTTATATACCCATCCTTGCCTTAGACAAGTGATACATACATGCTTAGAGTTAGGAGCCTCGAGCGTGGGCGTGTCTAGTGCAACAACTTGATGATGACAAAAAATTGGGTGGAGATCCTTCCTTATAATGTCCACTACATGATTGGGAGTGGATATGGAGTGTCATTGAATACTATATGGTTATTTTGTATATAATCAAGCTTGTAGATGTTCCTCTTGCTTATGTAAATAAACAAAAGAAATATGGATTATTATTAATAATTTAGAATCAATCCCAATTGTAATATTCTTGTTAAAGATAGAGTTGTATGATATTACCAACTATGGATTAGAATATATGTTTCCTATTTTATAAAAACCTCAGTGTTGATCTGAGATGTAATTATTTATGAATGCTTGATTTATAGGATCTTGAGAAGAGTCTTGTTTGTATCAAAGTCTATAACTTTTGAGGCACTTTCAAATAAATTAACATATTGATTTCCTTGCTTAAATAATTGTCATGAATGATTTGACTTAAAGACATGAAATATATATTTTGATTTTAATGTGATTTTATTTAATGAATCAAGATTATCTTACTGGGAAGAACTCAAGTAAATGGCTATGAGTTTATGATTGGGAATGATTGTTCACTATTTTTACCATAAGTCAAAATAGGTCAATCCCCTATAGTAAAAAACTAGTATAGGAAATTATTAGGGTCCTATATGGTGTTTCATAATTCTATATAGGGGTAATTTGATATGTCATTACCTTAATTTCATCCATTTTATCCCCTTATGTCATTTCTAGGCTCTTAGGGTCATGTTTAGACTATTTAGTGAAGGTTTTATGGTTTCATTAGGTATATAAATGTTCCTAACTATTAATAAATTTCCAATATGTAATATTATATTAGTTATTTTTATTACATAACTAAAACTTGTAGGTACTACATTGAAATAAGAAGAAAAGTGGTAGTTTGGGTACTTTTGGTAGTTTTACGACTTATAGAGAAGTGTGGCACATATGGTAGGCTTGTGGAATTAATATAAAACCTTCATAACTAAATTTAAATTCTTGATAATCTTTTTAATCATAAAATATCTCCAAAACTATTATGCTCCTCTATTGTTCCACTAGGCATGCAAAATTGGTTGTAGGAGAGTTTTCAGGTCAATTGTTCTTCTAAGGTGTTAGTACACTTAGTAAAATTCCATTGAATGTTATGAGTTTGAATAATGGTTTCGTAATCTTTATGAATCATTCTTTAGAATTGTGTTGTCTCATTTTGCTTGTTAATACCCACACCGTATAGGTTTTCTTCTTGTTTGAGCTAGTTCATACAATAAAAATAGTGAAATTGATTATAGAGGATGTGAAATCCGTTATTAAATATTTTCCATCCTTTTTTTAAAGTTTTAATGTGATTTTATGATCCCAAAGCTCTCAAGTTGCAGGTTGAGATATCCATTGCTAGTTGTAGGCAAATTTCACCAAGTGTAGAGGTCCTTGCTCTTATAATGGATTAAAATGAATGTGAAAGGTTTTGTTTTATGCTTTTCATGTCATGTTAGCCTAATTAATTTTAATAATCAGTATTAAAACTTTCACATAGAGGTTACAATCAAAGGACAATCAATATAGTCGAATTTCTACATGATGGTCATACACAGTTAACTAAGTGAGGTGTGTGAGGTCTTGAACAAAGTGATGGAGAGTAAGTGAATGTCCTAAGGAGGTTAGGAAAATTATTGGAATATTAAAAATTAAGATGAGAATTCAAATTCTATGTAATATATTATGATAACTTATTCTCCAACATACATAATCATGCACCATCAGTATACACCTACAGGTGCTTTCCATATGAGATGATCACATTGGAATGGAAACATTAGACTAGTTTCAAGTAATTTATTGTTAAAAGGATTCATTTGAATAAGTTAACAAGGTCCAAGATGAAAAATAATACTGTACACTATGCATATGTCCATATCTCATTCTCACTACCCTATATATTGTGCATTCACCAACATGTGGCTCTCATAGAGGCTTGAAGGCAATCATGGAAGAGTATGAGTGTATTAGAGACATTTATTAAGGTCTTAAAATGATTTAAGATGTAATAATAGTCATATTGGATCCATAAAATAATCAGGAAGGCTTATAGTGTCATGTTGAAGTGAAAAGGTGAGTTTAGGGATCTATTTCCTTAAAAACTCTGAAACAGAGACATTGCCTAGTTTTGATATTTTCATTATTTCATAGAAAGAGGTATAGATAAGACTAAATGATCCTATCTTGTATCCTTTATATATAGATAATATATTGGAAAATAAGAGTGGGTGTTTTGTCCCATGAATTATGTAAAAGAAGGATCCATTCTTGACATTCATATACTACAAAATGTCAATGTTCTCTATAGTATTTTGAACTTTGAGTGACCTTATAGCTCTTAGAAAGAAATAACGAGTATATACTCATGTCAAGTGATATTATTTACGTTAAAATAACACCAATAATTCTAATGGCATTCATATATGTTTAAATACAAGGTTTTGACTGATAATACTACCTAAAGAGTCCCTTTTGGTCTAAAATGGACATCTATAGTTGGACTGTAGCATGACAATGAGCTAAAACATGGTGGTATTGATATTTGAATAGCATGAACATGGTATTAATAGACCAAAATTACTATAATATGACCAAAAATAATTCAATAATGGTCTTATGGTAATGATACAAGGTCTATAAATGAAATTTTAACCTATAGGTATACTCCTTTTTGAGTAGAAACATAGTCACAGTTGACTACAACTAAACTGGAAAAGTGGAAGGTATCCATTTAGAGTTTGAAAAAAGCTAGTAATGATTAATATTTTTTAAATTAATTCATTTTGATGATTCCATCGTCATGAGATGCTCAAAATAGGGTAATACCCATATTCAAATGCACCTTCAGTCAGTGTTCAGGAAATTTGTCAGGGATTTTATAAGGTTTGAAGGTGTTATGATTGTGACATAACCCTAAAAAAATTTATATATTACCTTCATGAAATTATTGAGACCCCCATGTCATTATTTTTCCTGAGCAGATAGGGGAAATACCCTGTATTCTTTCTCAGATAAGGGGTACTCTAGGCAATCAAGCCTACATGCTTGAGAAGTGAGTGATAAAGGGAGGTGTTAAGTAGGATTAGATCATTGAAAGGAATGTATGGAGAGTTTTATATCACATGAACAAACATGTTTAAATCCTTAATACACAATTAAGGTATACATAGAGAGATTTAGGTTTTGAGTGTAGACTAGACCTATTAGGCATGAATTACACTTAAAGCCCTAGGAGGTCTAAATACTATTTATAAAATAAAGTGAACATTAAAATGAATTGGTTAAAATTTATGTGGAGATATTATAATGTTTAGAGTTTTTATTTTATATAGAATCCATTTCTTGGCTTAAGAACATGATAGGGTATGCAGAATGAAGAGAGAAGCTCGAGAAGGCAAGTTTAGAAGCTCACAACAATACATATGCATATCATGGGAACCTCTAGAGATAGGGTATGTTAGAGAGGGTATTTAACAAGGTTTTAGTGAAATTTATTCAATTTTTGGATGTCAAAATTATATGAATAATCCTTAATGGTTAAAGCCACTCAAAGCCTTCCAAAACCCTTCTTCTTGACCTAATGGAGAAAAAGTTGAAGAGGAAGAATCTAGAAGGACTAGAATGACTTGGGAGATGATTTTAACTTGTAGAGAACTCAACTATTCCCTTTCCCATTTATTTGGATTCTACCTTATTTATACAAACTGGGTAAAAAATTGGGTTTTTACACAAAATTTGTGTGATGTGTAGGTATAGAAGGGTTTCAAAGGATTAAAATCACTTTGGGAGGTAGAGAGAGACCTAATATAACTCCCCTTTTCAATATCATAATTTTTAAAATCTCACATGTGTCTCTTCTAACACATTCATTTCAGCCAGTCTAAAATGACATAGTGAATGAGAGATGATCACCTAATGATAAGGTGATAACTTTAATTAGGAAGCCTTTTAAGGTTTTTCTAATGAATCTAAGGGTAGGAGGAATCTTGAAATGTGTCACATCATACTTTTTATGAACTAGTTTGAGAAACATAATTACATCTTAGTTCCAAGTGTGAGGGGTGAGTGAAATAAGGGTGATTATTGTAAATATGGATTACAAAGAGGATTACTTCAAGCATTAGTCATGAAAAACATAAAATAATTCATAAGAACTAAAAATCTAGGCAACCCTATTCAACTTGTTTTGACAATGACAATAAGAATCAATTAAAATAAAACACATATACCTATTACCTCACCAAAAGCATTACACTATCCAAAAGTCACTCCTTATATGTTTCTCCCCTTCATTGTTCTTGTCTTTATCAACAATGAATTCTAAGCTTCTCCATCATCTAAATATCACCATGCATAATATATGTTCATGATATGAAATCACTAATAGACTTATCAAATGAAACTATCCTATTCCAAATGAATCATTTATCAAACTACACAAATGACTTCTAGAGAGAATCCTGCATTATAAGTTTACGCAATTTATGTTTTAAAATGATGTTATATACCCTTTTATTTATATATTTTTCAAATAGGTTAGGATCAACCTTGACCATCTATCTCAAGATTGAGATGTGTGGCCATGAATTAATCTAATATTGCATAATAAATCCATAAATATCTTCATAAATATTTGGGAGGAAGATGTATTAACTAGGTATGGGTACCCATAAACCTAATATTTGTTGCCATTATGGCTTATAGATGCCACCCCATTGAGCATGTCATTAGGTGATGCAAATATTAGGAATCAATTTAAAATAAAGAAATTTGTAATTTATTCCATGGAATTCTTACTTAAGCTCATAATTTGGATTAATTTATCTATGTAAAATTAATCAATTTTAGTGAAATGCTTTGGATATTGGTGCACAATTAATCAAAATGGGTAAAAATTCATATTACTAAGTCATAATTTGACTTAGGAGGAATTGAAAAGAGATGTTAGATGCATACAGACTGTTATTTCATTTAGGATGTTTTCAACACAAAATAACATAAGCACATGACGTGTGATTATGAATTAGAAGAAAAGAGTGATCCAAAGCACCCAAATGCAAAATAATTATTTTAAATTGAAATGATTTAAGAAAATTTATAAATCACATAAATTGCATTGCCCCATTTATTACTACATTAGCCTAAATCAACATTTTTATATGACAAACCTGAACCATTTAGTACGTTTAAATGATTTTGACTGAATTTTTCGTTTGAGTGCAACTCAAGTAAGATTGATGATTTCAACACAGATGGTGTTAGGAATTGGGTGTCTATATTTCTCCTTTATTTAAGAAGGTGTAGTGATACATTTAGGTGAAGCAACATCTTTTCAAAGAAAAGAGTTTTCAATAATAAATTGGAAATGACCCATGATGCCCCTTTGAGAGGTCATACTAGGAGGAAAGAGAAGGATGGACTCTTGAAAAGAGAGAGAAAGTGAGATTAGCTCATGGAATAGATTAAATCTAGATGAGATAATGCCTGCATATGTTGATTGGGATATAGTGGGATCCCAAGATGGGGGAATAGGAAGGATACAATCGAAAAATAGAAGCAACACACTTTGAACACACTCAAAGATAGGGTGCACATTACACACTTTGGAATTGATCAATCCCAAGATAAGTTTCATCCTAAAATATTTCTAGAATAAGGGAAAATGTTTGCAAAGCTTGGAATTAAAAGAAAAGGAAACAATTGTCTCCAAATATAGAAGAAATAATAATGGGCTCTGTTAGAGAAAATATGATCATAGGAATAAATAATTTTCCCCTAATCTGGTAGATTTTGATCCCTATTAAAGAATTGTTTGCCCCTATAGAGCTGATTTGATTCTTATGGTAGGTTTAGATGTTGTGCCCTAGCATGGGCAAGTTGGCAAGCAATACCTCAAGGATATAACCTATGACATAGATTAAAGATGAGTGGGAAAAAACATAGATGTAATAGTGTAATGGATTTAAAATCCATAAATAACCATGCATATAGTGATGAAAGAGATGGAAATAAAACTAAGGAAGCTGAGCTAACTTGAGATACATCTTGTATCTAAATGCTACCTACATAGTAAAAATGGACCTCAAGCCAATGTAGTTCACCCAAAATTGGGAGAGAATAGAATGAGGGATGATGAAAACTAACCAATTGTTCAATTAGACTCATGATCTATGCCAAGAGATGCACGTGTAATCATAGATTCAAGTGTTAAACCTATTGAGCCTAGTTTATGTATGGTGATCTTGAGAACTATTCATTAAAGTTGTGTTGACATTAAAACTTGAATCCAAAGCACATAGTTCTTCCTATAGAAATATAAATTAGGAATCACAAGTATGAATAACTTATGAGGACATCTGGTTCAAATGTGAATACCTATAACTAAGGATAATGGTAAAAAAATGACCAAAACTAGAGTTACAACTATTTACATTTAAACAAAAAAGCAAAGACAAAGGAAAAAAACACAAATGAACTTAACTTTTAAACAAGATATGAACAATCAAGACTTATGTAGGGACAATAATGTTTAAAAACAAAACACAAACTTAATAACATGAGATCAAGATATAAATAATCTAGATCTATGTGGACCATCAAGATGTAGATGGAAAAAGAAAACAAAGAAGTAAAACCAAATAGAAAAATAAAAGACCAAGAGAAGAAATAGCCAAAGTAAATAAGAAGAAATAAACAAAAAGATAATAAATCACAAGACACTAATAAAACATAACAAAACATCAAGAAAAAACAACAAAACACCAAGAAAACTCAAATAAACACACACAAACAAAAACCAAGTTAGCAAGGTTTAAAAACATCTATTCAAACTCATGTAGTAGAGGTGTTACTCTCAAAAATAGTGTAAAAAGAACAAGGACACAAATTTTCTTCCAAATTATATTGAAACAACACAAAAAAAATAAAGGAAGAGAAGAAAAGGAAAGGGATAGTCAAGCTGACTCCAGATGACAAGACAAGTAGACGTTGCTTACATAGTTCCATGCATGCATGTTTCAACATGAACTTTAGGCAAAATGTAATTCTCCCAAGAAGTGGGATAGAATAAAAAAGTGATGACAATGTTTTTGGTGATTTTAAGATACAATATGTACAAGGGGGAACCAACTAATTAAGGATATGCTTATCTAAGAATATAAGTTACAATAAAAGTTAGTTCAGTTGCAATGGTCCTCATGAATATAAACAAAGACTTAGGGAACTAACTACGAGCTCCAATATTAGCTAAATATAGATGCAATGACCTAACCCATGCTCACAAATCAGTGAGATGGAGGATCTTGATAAGGCAACAATGCCTACCAAGTAATAATAATATAATAGAATAGTGGAACATAAGATATATCTAAAGAACCATCCAGTAGGCAAAAATCCTAACTTGAAGATAAATTCATGTTCACTCATTTGTAGAAGAATCTACAAAATACTATCAATGTTGATCTACTTTGTAGAAATGGCATCGATTGTGTTCATAACATTGATGATTCATAATCAGGATTATAATTGGTCAAGGGAGAAAAGTGTTCAAGTTAGAATAAGCCCAAAACATAAAAAAGAATGTGGTTCTCAAAGAAAATGGTTGACAATGAATGGGGTCTAAATTATGGTACATAATGAATATGGTTCTCAAAGAGAATGGTCTAGGATGAGATAAAATTTATTCAAAGTGCTAACGATCCAAAATCCTTCAATGTCCAAAGTCATCAAAGTAATGTGTCTCTTAAAATAACAGTCCAATGTAGGTTAAAATAATATGGTCCATGAGAGGATGGTTCAGGATATAAAGTTAGGATAAAATACTTCAGCACATGTTGCTCCCAAATAAGTGGTCTTGTAGACAATGGTTCAATGTTATTTAATCATAAAACCTTTTAAGGTGCATAATGTTCATGGGATCTAGAAGTTATTCACCATTCAAAGTAGCCTGTCGATGTGCCCTTGATCCATAGTTCACTATGATAACATATAGTCCCAAATAGTTAGGTTAGGACTTACCCTTTTTCTTTGTTTTAGTGTTTGTGTTCTTTTGGTTCTTTTTCAAGACCAAATCACCAATCTCAAATTCTCAAGGGAGTATACACTTGCTTTAGCTTCTTCATAATTTATTCTAATAGGCTTGCAATTTTTCTAGGGTTGTTAATTTCTTACCATCAAGAATTTATAATTTTTAAAACCTTGATATTTTGTATGCTTCATCATCTTCAATATGCTCCAAATAAACTTGGAATGAGGGCAAATTCATCTCAATCAGGATAATATATTCTATGCCATAAACAAGGGAGTATGGAGTGTCTTTTGTAGGGGTTCGATGACTGGTTCTATAGGTCCAAAGGGAAAGAAGAATTTTGAGGTGTTAATTACAGGTAATGTCATTAACTATTTTGTTTAAAATGGATACAATGGTCTTGTTTGATGCCTTAGATTATCCATTACCTTGTGGGTTATATGGTGTGAATTTATTGTGCTTGATCTTGAATTTTGAACAAATGTCTTTAACATATTTGTTTACAAAGGATTTTCCATTATTGGATATAATGAATGGTAATGAATGAATTTGTCTATCTACTTCTTGATAACATAAGTGAGAGGAATGGCCTTAATCCACTTAGTAATATACTTGATAGCAGTTAAAATGTGTTTATGGCCATCTGAATATGTTGGGCTTATATTCTTGATGAGATCGAGACCCCAAATAGAGAATGACCATGGTGTTGTGATTTCCTATAGTGGTAAGGAACATGTGTGTATCAAATTTCCATGTTGTTGAAAAATAACACACTTATTCACATAATATAAACATCTATCTCAATTTTTGGACAATAATATCCTATTCTAAGGAGAGTTTTAGCTAAGACTACATCATTGGTGTGGGCCCCACACATTCATTTATAAACCTCCTTCAATGCTAGCTTAGATTCTCTCAAAGGTAAACAATGAAGTATCATTCCATCATAGGCTTTGAAATAAATCATGTTTCTAAGGAGGGTATAATGGGCTAGGTAGTGATGGAATATATTTTGTTGGTTCTTGGATAAGTCAGGTGGAAAAATGTGATCATGGAAGTAATTATAAAAATCTTAGAACTAAGGTAGTTTAGGTGGGGGATTGGAAACAAAAATGGATCATACCCTTTCTAAATTTGGCATAATATGTGCAGGTTGTATAATATTCTTAATTAGAAACTAATACTCTTTAACACCATCATGAATCTGTATCATTGACCTAATCATTGTCATTGCATTGATAGATTTGTTGCTAGCCCTTAGTTCTTGTTCAAAATATAGAGATTTAAATTGACCCTTGAGATTATCCATGATTTAATTGTGGGGTACAAGCTTGTCATCTCTAATTTGATATTTATTAGTGGTTTAATTGATGATCAATTTAGAATCACCATAGACTATGTAGTGTTGAATGTCCCATTGAATTGTAATACAAAGTCTTATCATGAGTGCCTCATACTTGGCTATATTGTTTGTACAATGAAAATTAATTTGAAACATTTTGGGAATCAAATCCCCTTACAATGTGATAAAAATATGCCATATCTATCTCTATGAGAAGTGAAGGAACCATCAAAATAAGGTTTTCACTATTTAGGCTCATGTTGTACTTCTTCCAGTGTCATGATATAATCTTTTGGAAAGTCAAATCTAAGTGGTTGAGTGTTTATGATAATGGCCTTTATAATTTGATCAACAATAACCTACCCCTTGATAGATTTTTGATTTTGATACTCAACAGTAAATTCACTTAGGATCATGACCCATTTAGCCATGCATCTTATCAAAACTACTTTAGATAATAAAAATTTGAGAGGGTCTACCTTGGCAATGATAATAGTTTTATTGTTCAACATATAATGTTGAAAATTTTGGGAAGTAAATAACATAGCTAAACATGACTTCTTAATAGGCATATAATTGTGTTCATAATCCACTAGTGTGTGGCTTAAACAATAGACTTCATGTTCTTTACCTTGATCATCATGTTGGGCCGAAAGTACCCTCAGTGTATGCTCGATTGCATATATGTAAAGAAGCAGTGGTTTTCTAGGTGTTGGTGGTCTCAAAATTGGTAGTTTTTTCAAATATATTTTGAGATTTGTAAATTCTAGTTGACAATCTTCATCCCATTGAAACACAATCTATTTATTCAAGAGATGGGTAAATGGGTGGCACTTTTTTGCTACTTGAGAAATAAACATGTGGATTGATTGGATCTTTCCTTGCAGGCTTTAGAGATATTTAAAATTTGAAGGTAGAAGCATTTCAATAATGGTCTTAAACTTAGTAGGGTAAAATTTGATCCCTCTTTGTAATAAAATAAAACCTAGCAATTCACCTAAAGTGATTCCAAAGACACACTTCTTAAGATTCAGGCAGACTTTATATTGACAAAGCCTCTCAAAGATTAATCATATAAAGTTAGGATGTCTAGCACGTGTTCTTTGTTTTTATAGTATGTCTTCAACTTAGTCCTTAATAATATCATACATCATATTAGGGAAGATGATAGTCATGTCAAACTAATATGTGGATCCAACATTTTTCAATCCAAATGGGATGACTTGGTAACAAAATGTTCCCCACATAGTGGTGAACATAGTCTTGTGTTGATCTTATTAGGCTATCTTGATATGATTTTATCCATAAAATATATTCATGAGGGAAAACATCTCATAACTAGTAGTATAATTGATGATCATGTCAATGTTGGGTAGAAGAAATCATCTTTAGGGAATGCTTTACTGATATATCTAAAATCTATATAGATACATATTCCCTATGGCTTCTTAATGATTGGAACTATGTTAGATATCTATTTAGAATAGTCTAATGGTCTGATGAATCTTGTTCCCAATAGCTTTTCCAATTCAACTTTTACAAAGTGGGTGATTCATGGATGCATCTTTCTCAATTTTTGCCTAACTAGTTTGTCATCTAGATGAATAACAAGGCAATGTAATACCAAGTGTGGGTTTAAGCCTAGAATGCATGAATATGCCCATGTAAAAAAGTCAATGAAATCCATCAAAATGGATATAATGTGTTCATGTTCTACTTTAATAAGGGAAGTTCTAAGATAAATAATTTTAGGATCATCATATGTTACCAAGTTCACTTCAACTATGTTCTCCACAAGAAGGGTGTATCTATCTTCAAGAATAGTAGGCAAGGTGTGATAATTATCATCTTCTTCTACTACATCTTCTTTTTGTTCCTCCCAAAGATCTAGATAATGTGACAAATCTAAATATGCCATCTTAGGTAATGGTCAATTAGCAAAAACCTCTACAAACTCAAGAGTGATATGCTCAAATATTTATTGTTGTTATGAAGATATTCTTGTACTAGCTATAGAGCTAGGACTTGATGGACCTTCTATGTCATGAGGGGATGAGCAAACTTTCCTACCTAAGATCACCTAAAACATGTTTTCACTCAAAGGCTTGTCTTTATATTTACTTTTTCCGTGATAAAAAAATACCTCAAAGGTTTTCACGTAAAGATCTCGATGTTTTATCTTTTTTATGACCAAGAAAGTTTACCTACTCTGAAAAATAGGTAGACAGATCCAATTAAAAATCAAATCCATTTTTGTGATCACCAATGGACAATCCATCTCATAGGCCCATGTATTTTTTAATTGATTCTTCACTTTTAAACTCATCAAAGTATGTGACTAAATTTTATTGGTCTCAATCAATGAGTTTGGGATGGCGAAGGCATAGGGAACAATGAGCCTCTACTTTAGTAAGGGAAGCTCTAGTGGAATAGGTTCTTGATCCAGGATGGGAAGTTCCAATAAGATAAATAAGTGTCATGGTCATAATGGCATTTTGATCAAATAAATCCAATTCATCAATATCATCAAAAAGGTTATAATGGGATACTACATCACTTCCATGAGTCTTATCTCTAGTCAATTCAAAATAATCACTATCAAAAGTTATGAGGTCATTCCTAGAAGGTATAAATCTCAGACCATGATTTAAATTAGGTTCACCAACTGATAAAGCTTCCAAGATTCCTTGGGCTTGGGGGCCAATGCCACTTCTTGTATAATCAAGATGATCCATGATATAATTAGGGATTGGATATTTTAGATTTTGAAATCAATTAGCAATGTTATCATAATATAACTAGTCTCCTTCTGTGAAAGCCTCTCGATCATATTTTAACAAAGTTGTAGGTACAAATACCATAGATGCTTTTCATTAATGTTTCTTCTATTTCAAGATCAATGTGGGTCCATTTAGGTTATTGGAATGTTTTGGCTTACCAAATGTCTTAGGAGACTTTGACAACTTTGAAACATGGAAGGCATCTTAAGATGGTATGTGGAAATGCCCACATCTTCAATCACAACCTAATTTGTAAGAGCTATGGGAAACGGATCAACTAAAGTGGAAGCCAAGTCACTTGGGTTGATATAATTAGATGGAGGTGGATGTGAAACTATTTCATTGTTCTTCTCTGCAATTAATTCAAAAATTGGATAATAGTTATAATTGTGGAACTCAGCCTCTAGATGTTTATAATACTAATAAGTTTGTTAATTGGTAGGAATAGTAACCTTGATCCCATCATGGGCAAACTTAAGGCACTGATGTAAGGTAGATGGAATGGCCTTTAATTCATAGATCAAAAGATGAACAAGAAGTATGTTTTAAGGAAACTCAATGCATATAATATGAAGTAATTTGTGGTGCAAAATAGAGCAATTAATGATCAAAAAATGAATAGTACTAGAAGAATCCCTCTCAATGTTTTCCTATTTCTTTATGGTGATCATCTCTGAATGGATATCCTTCAAAGTATATCCAAATCTTTGTACTAAATTGAGGTATATTATGTTTAGCCCTGAACCATTATCTATAAGAACCTAGTTGATCTTATGGTTTTCAATGACTACCTCAATATACAGTGGGTTGTTATGGTTTGGACCTAGGGTGGACATGTCTCTTTGATCAAATGTAAGTTTTCAAAATAAAGAAAAGTGTCTAACTAGTGTTTGGAACTGTTTAGGATTAATATCTTTGGGACAATTGATTCTTGTAAAAGGTTGTTCAAAATAGTTTTATGGACTTCAGATGTAGTCAAGAGATTCAAGATAGAAATATAAGTATGGGTTTATCTAAGTTGGTTGAATAAACTATAAGGATTTTAAACATTGGGACAAGATGGATTTTATTTGGCTAGAAAATTATTAGTCTTTAGATACAAAGGCACAATATTCACATTGGGTTCTATGGAAGAAGAGGGCAAAGGGCCCTAGAGAGTATCTCATGAGCATCTATTTATGATTGTGCAACCTAGGTGTGGCAAGAAGCTAATATAATCAGAATATGAAGGCAAAATTCATTGGAGGGTGACTCATGGGCATCCAGTTGCGTTTCTATAATTTGGAGTCAACAAGGAACCATTGTAATTAGAAGAAGGGTGTTTTCTAGAAATAGTAAACCATGCAAAAGGAGTTGTAACAAAATTGCATAAACTCGATGCAGTATTACTAGGGGGAGAGGGTGTTGGCCCTATAATAATGGGTCTCATAATAAGAGGATCATGAGATGGTTCATGATATTTTAAGGTAATAGTGGTAATGTGGTATGGAAAAATGCATCCCATGGTGTTTTTATAGTCGTAAGGCATGTTATTGTAACACAGGATGTTAACATGGGCATTATGATCATGATTATGATTTTGACCTTATTTATGGTTTTGAGTTTCTTGTTAATGATATCCTTTGTTTTATTTAATGTTCCTTGATGGTGGTCAATTATGTTGAGGAAATGGATCTTGGTAGATTCCCATATCTTGATTAGTGCCTTGTGGGGCCAATTTGATCTCATCTTCACCACTCTTGATTAGATCTTCAATAAGGTGATGTAATTAGATGCATTGACATTCACCATTTCCAAAAACATGCTATAAGTTTCACTACTCATTCTATTTTTACCAATTTGGCTTTGATTGATCTTGAGGAAATGGCCTTAGTATCAAACATATAATCAGGTTAACTACTATGAGCTTTTGGAATACTATCTCAATAGGTCTCCCAATTTTTAGAAGACTCTTTATTGATTATGAAATGTCCTTTATGGAGGGAATATTTTAAAATTGGGTGGTGGATTATGTGGAGCTAATTATACATTTGGGGCTAGTGGGACCTGCACTATTTATACGTGTCTTATTTTAGTCAGATCATTTCCCACCACATTTTTGTTCTAGTTGAAACCTTTAGGTTTCTCTTGCAAAAATGTTGGAATAGAATATTTGGTCTAATTTTAAGTTTGAAACTATAAAAAAATCTTGATAATTCCCTTGGAAATAGTATCCTTCTCAATATAAACCCTTTTGTCGATAATTTTCTCAAATGAGTTATCAGAAGCAAGTCATAGATTGTGCATGACCTCAAGATGTAAGTTCTATGGAGATATGCCCACCAAATATTTATATGGAAAATTATGATTAAAGTGACCCAATAATGCTCTCTCCATATATATATATACAACAAAGCTTTCTCCATCATTTTTTTTGGCATTGCACTAGTCAATAATGGTCAATTCATGTTCAATAATGTACAAGAAATGGCTGACAAACTTTTTAGATAAGTAAATTAAGTAGCCAATCTAGAGCTTGTCTTGGTAAACTCCAAGGAAAAAATGAAGAAAACAAATGCTACTATAATCAACCTCTTGGTATAATATGAAAAATTCTAGAATGTGTTCATAAGGATCACCCTTTCCTTTGTATTTATCAAATTTAGGTGCCTCAAAATGAGATAGAAAGGGGACTTGTAAAATAGATAAATCAAATGGATATGGGAATTTATCATTGAATTTCTACTTCATAACTTTATTATTAATCTCAATCATGTCAAAATCTCTTTCATAGAGTTTCTCTCTTGCATGTTTTGTGCATTCATGGCTGGAGCATAGTTCTATTTGGGTGGGATGTGCCCCTCTTGCTATTTTTGGGGTGGTATGTACTCCTGTTATTTTTATGGGGTGGAATGTGCCCCTATTATTGCTATTGGGGTGGTATGTGACCATATTATTATTGTTGGGGTGGAATGTGCCCCTATTGTTGCTATTGGAGTGATATATGCCCTTGTTATTACATGGATTTGGTAGGTATGTATACCCTATGATCCTTGACTTAGTTTTGGTTCACTCCTTGAGTCAAGTAGGTAAGTAGCCAATTATTATGAATATTATACCTTAAATTAACCATGTTTTATTGATTTTGGGGAGCTCTAGGTCTGTTAACCATAGTACATGCTAGTTTAGAAAAACTAGACAAATTATTTTATACAATTTCTTCAATGTGTACTAAATGTTTTGGTATTTGGTTTTAAAAAATAAAAAGAGGCTCTTGATGATTGATAAATGTATGCTCTATGTCAAGTAGAGAATTTTTTATAACCTCTTGGGATTTGGGTTATTCTATTGATAAATCTTGATCGATCATTGTTGTGTTCTCAACTAGTTTTTGTGTTGGTTCAACCACATTTACTTATTATTTGGGAACATCATTATGGATTGGCATAGCTACTAAAGATTTTTTGAATTCCATGATAAGTTGATCTACATATCACTGACTTATTTTATTTATCTTTTTAACAAGATCTTGATCATTTGGTTTTGAATCTATAAGTATTTCCTTACCTTTGCTAGAAGAAGGTATGTTAGTTTATGTAATGTTTACGAAAGCTTACTCTTGCTATTGATCTCCTTCTCTAACTAAGTTATGCAGTTGTTCCATAGTAAAATTTAAGGGCAATCTAGTAGTAGATTTTATCAACCTTAGAAGGGCTTCATCTTTGTCCTCTTGGGGTTGATATTCCATAAAGTCTTCCTCAGATCCTATAGCTGTTGGAATGTCTTCAAAGACCATAGAATTGTCTTGACCATCATAATAATGATCCTCATCATAGCCAGGGTCATAAGGGACCCCACTATGAGTTTACCTTTGAGTCATGTCTATAAAATGTTGTCCTATATGTTTTAATAGATTTGGAAAAAAAATTCAAATGTTTTAAACAAGGTATGTGTTTTAATCTTTTCTAAAGAAGGTGACTAGGTAACCAAAGAGACTATAATAAGAGGAAGGGTGGCATAGTACCACACACAATTTAGAAGAATGATGTTCATGAATTTACTCAAGCTTGGGTAGATTAAAATCATATGAATTAGAAGAGGCTATGATAACTCAAAAATACTAGAGTGTAACTAGTACACTAAAATGTTCACTTTTGAGATACGCCAGTGCCATAAAAACTAGTTCAATTTTGACAACTTGCTACTAGGAAACTAGATGAAATCCCTTAGATCAGAAAGGAGATAATACAAACCAATAAACTCAATATGTTTAAACATGTAAGAATTCCTAAGTATAAAACTAGAACCAAATGGGTAGCACATCGTCATCACATGGTAACAGGAATGTTGTTGAATTTAGAGTGTGAGTGATAAACTTGATAACCCAAGTTAACAATGACGAGATGGTAATGATTCAAAAAATGACCTTCAATCCAAATGAGAAATTGAACCCAAGATACTCAAGTCAAGTGTAAAGAGGGAATTAAACCCAATTTAACACATGACCTAGTAACTTAGAAAGGTGCAATTTTAAATTTGAACTATCAATGAAGGACTTAAAGATAATTGAGGAATTGTTTTAGACTAAAATGGGTATCATAACTACGTATTTTAGACAAGATAAAAAATAATGTTTATGATGAAAAATTTGAACAAGGCAAAGATGATTTGGATTTGACCAATGTAACACCTCCTTGTTCCATAAATTGTGGACAGTGTTTTTGGTTATGAGATGTGTTTACAAGAAAGTTTTGACAAGAACAATTAAGCTAATACCAAAAGACAAATACAACTAAGTAATCATCCTAAGCCCTAAATTGATAATTTTTTGTATTATTGAAATTTGTCTATATACGTGCACTTGGGAAGAAATTAAGTGTTCATCCAAAATAAAAGTGCATTAATTGGTATGTTATTGTACACCCCCTTCTCAAGGAGATAATACGACAACATGCACCTTTAGGCACATCCTTCATTAATAATACTCCATAGCAAGTGGGGTTATCTAAACCTTACAATTTAGGACCATCTAGATGGTCCCAAGTGTGGTTAACATAAGAGATGTAACATATCAATTGAGTTAATATTTATTAACTTATAATGCAAGGGTCTATTCTTTTTCATGATTATTCCATCCATGGATTGCTTAGTGGAATCCCCTAGTTGACCAAACTTGACTCAAGTTTTCATTATGAAAGGAGAGGTTAGCCTCTTAACCCACTAGCTCTTGTAGTATGCATGCCCTAATTTCTATACCCCACCATGTATCAGTGTCGAAGCTCTACTGAGAGATGAAACCCAGGTCAATGCTTCCCTAGAGAACCTATGAGAGGTAATGACATCCCATTCACAAGGGAAATTGCATAAAATAAAATATAAGTAAAAAGGATTTATGGTTATTTTTAGACCACCCAAACCATACATGTTTTTGGGAAAGCCTAGATAATTTTATTTTTATGCCTTTGACAAAGGCATGATTATAATGAAAAAGGTGCTTTTTATCACCTGAGTTCCCTATAGTGGATGGGGGAGAGCATATACACATAATTCCTTTTACTGAAATAATCTAACAATCAAGTGATAGATGATTTACATAAAAAACATTATGAAAATTGATAATTTAAGTGAAAGTTGATTTTTTTAACACCAAATTGAAATGTGAAGTGAAGTTCTTGGTCCCTTAGCCCTAGTTTACAGAAATATGAAAAACATCCACAAAAACATTCAATCAAACCATCTAGTTCCTTTTAAAAATGAAATGGAAAGTTACTAATTTATTTTAAACACAAAAAGAAATGTTAAAAGATCCAATTATGATCAAATAAACACTTTTGTTCATGGGTCCTACAAGAAAAAATAGAAATTCTTAATTAGCTTTCAAGCATAATTTGAAATGAGACAAACAACTTTGGATTTGTTTCTCTCAGGTTCTCTATTTTTTATACGTAAAGATAGATGTCGATCAATGTTGACTGATGTTATTTTGTGCAAGACCAATGTCAGTTATAACTTAACCATTTCCAATTGAAACTGACCAACAATGGTCACCTGTGAACCCTTATGTAAAAACATTATGCTCAAAAATACTTGTTAGCTCAATTGTTAGGATAAGATCTCCAAAAGTAAACTTATGGATTAAGAAAATGTTTAGACCAAAGACTTATAAATATAATTTTGACAACAACAAACTTGAGTAAATCTCTAAAATGGAAAATTTAAAACATATTTTCCCCTTCAACCCAATTGATGCTAGTTAGCCTTGACCAATGTCAGTCACACAAAACTGATGTCGGTCACTATGTAACATGCATATGCACAAAAAAGTTATAAACATGAGAAAATGAGCATAAAAGTTGTTAAAGAAAATTTTAATGACTTAAATGGAAATTTGAGATTGCCTAAATGTCTTCCTTGATTTAATGGATGTTATGGTCTCATCAAGTGTGTCAAAATGTAGAGATGGATTACAAATAGGATTAGTTCAAGAATTAGTCATGAAAAATATAAAAGAATGCATAAAAACTAAAAATCTAGGCCAACCTATTTAACAAGGTTTTCAAATGACAATAAGAAGCAATTTAAAGAAATCACATATACATTTTACCTTCCCAAAAGTGTTCCACCATCCAAAAGTAGCTCCAAGCATGTTTTTCCCCTTGACTTGGTTTTCTTGTCTTTGTCAACAATGGATGCTAAGATTCTCCATCTTCTCAAGATCACTATGCATAATCTAGGCTCATGATATGAAATCACTAATGTGCCTATCAAATAAAGTTTTAATATTGCAAATAAATCATTTATCAAACTACACAAATGACTTGTATAGAGAATCCTACATTATAAGTTTACACAATTTAAACTTTAAAATGATGTTTTATTCCCTTCAATTTATAGATTTTTCAAATGGGTCAAGATCAACCATGATCATCCATATTAGGATTGATACGTGTGGCCATGAATTAATCTAATATTTAATAATAAATCCATAAATATCATAATAAATATTTGGGAGGAAGAGACATTAATTAGGCTTGGGTGCCTATAAACCTAATATTTATTGCATTTATGGCTTATGGATGCCACCCCATTGATCATGTGATTAGGTGATGCAGATATTAGGAATTAATTTATAATACATAAATATTCAATTTCCCCATGGAATTATTATTTAAGTTCATAATTTACTTTAATTTATTTAAGTAAGATTAATAAATTTTAGTGCAATTCTTTGAAAATTGGTGCACAATTAACCAAAATGGTTAAAAGTCATAATATTGGTCGTAATTTAACTTAGGAGGAGTTGAAATGCAATTTTAGATACATACAAATCATTATAATATTTAGGATGTTTTCAATACAAAATAACATAGGCACGTGATGTGTGCTTATGAATCAGAAGAAAAGAGTGATATATAGCACCAAAATGTGAAATTGTCATTTTCACTCAAAATGATTTAATAAAAGTTAAGAATCACATAAAATGCATTGCCCTATTAAAGGATACATTAGTTTAAATCAACACTTGTATATGACAAGCTCAAACCATTTAGTACATTTAAGTGATTTTGGCCTAAATTATGCATTTGAGTGCAATTTGAGTAAGATTGGTAATTTCAACACAAATGGTGTTGGGAATTGGATGTCTATAATTATGATTGCATGCAATGATAAAACTTGGATAGAAGAATATTTATGATTAGGGATACATACAATGCATAGTGAGAATGTTTATAACCCCTCCCTTATAGTGTAATCATGTTATTTATTCCTAGTCTGCAATAGAGCACTCATAGAAGGTCAAATGGTGAGGACAGTTTCAAGAAGCTAGCTGAGAGACTTCTATGCCAAATTTGGGGATTTTCATTCCCTTGAGGTAAATTTTTCCAACTACACCTTAAATTTTCTATCTCATACTTAATTACGCCATAGATGTAACTCCTCTCAGCTTGGTCCCTATTCTTGTGACTCTTGGACTTCATTATCCTTTCTCCTCTCTCACATCTTATAAGTACTAGCCATTTTGGCTCTTGTAAGATAATTCCACACCATGAATGGCAAATCCCTACTAGTTGTATGTTGTAATTTAGCTTTAAATAATATATGAAATATAGTTTTGAGTTTATAAATTTTTTGTCTAAGTGTGCAAAGTGATGTATGGTGAGGTCTAGTGATTCTATCATTGTTTTTCCTTAACCTTTCATGACTCGTGCAAGAAGTTTTCATTATAAAAGGTAATATAGAGTGTATATAGTGTGTTTGGATCCCTTAAATTGTGCATGTGTCTTTATATTCAACAACCTTTTCTCTGTTCTACTTATCTTGAGTTATCTCATGCATATCACCTCTATATTGAAATACTTATGTTAGAACACCTTAGGAATTTAAAGCTAGTTTTTAGTTCTTATTTATTAGTGAAATAAGTATGATATCATTGTGGAAATATTTATGGTGTATCACCTCCTTATATTAGTTTCATTTCATGCATATTTCTATTCCTATTTCCATAAGCAATCAGTTAGCATAGGTGGTAAACACCTCAAAGTACATCTAGGAAGTTAGCCCTTAAACAGAGAGGTCTATGTATACTATAGGTATAACCACATACCTATAATAATTCACATGTTTCTGAAATATATAGGAGGCTTGAACAAACTCCCTCTAGAGCTCATGATTTGGTGATAATAAAGACATTTTAGTTTGACTAAATAGCTAGAATATAGGTGATTCCTCTACTAAAATACATCTTGTGGATGAGTCTTGGATTGAAAATTTTATAAATTTTTATGCTGGAAAGCATTCTCTTAATGAAAATAACTTAAAATAATAGGAGAGATGTTAATATTTCTAGTTTGAGTTTATTTTTCTTCATATCAATTAAGAAGTTTGACCCTGTATTTCTTTGACTAGAATGAATTGATCCAAGTGTTGTTATGATATGAATCATTTAAATGAGCCTTTAAAGCAATAAACATTATGATTTGATTCCATTTCTATCATTGATTCTATAGTAATAACTTTAGTCTCTTGAATGCATTGATAACTCGGCTAAACCAATGAGAATATTGGTTTAGCCTTGAAAAAAATCTTTCTTTGGCATTTTCTCACTCTATTGTTTTTGCAATGTGAACTTATCTTAATTGACTCTATTTTGAGGAATGGAGACCCTACCTACATCCTTCATTCAAAAAGAGGTAATGTAGACATTTTTATTTACTTAGTTGAGGTCTCTTCCTCTAAATTATCTTTATGTTTTATTTTAGAGTATGCCTTAGTCAAAGCATGACTTTGACTATGCCTAGAATGTTTTGTTTTGACCTTAGCCATTCATAAATATCTCTACACAACATTGTACCTTAGTCTGACCCTTTTTTGGTGACTCAATCATTTTTTTAAATCTTGAATTTGATGTTTTTAAACTAGACATGGCACGACCTTTTTAACTTATCTAATTTATTACCTCGATCGATTGTTTCCTTTTTGCCTTAGTCAATTTCATGTGTTTAAATGGTTGGTTCAAAGGAAACCATGTGTCACCATCCCTTTAACCTAAGAATGACATTAGCATGGTATGATGAATAGTTAGTGTTAGGATAGCATACTTTTAGGATGCTACCATGTGACATCATCCTTACTACCTCCAATCCTAGAGTTGGTCACATAAGAAGTTTTCCTCTAGGCTCATAGGCTCATAAGATGCTGCCACATGGCATCATTATAACAACCCATGATCCTAGAGATGACCATATATGGGGCTTGCTTTTGATCTACTAGGATTGTGAGATGTTGCCATGTGGCATCATCATAGTGACCTATGATTCCAAATTAGGGCATACAAAGTATAGAGCCTTTAAGCTAGTAGGTGAGTGGGATGCTACCATAAAACATGATCCTAACAACTTGTGATACCAAAATTGGATGTACAAGGAGATTTAATTCAAGATGGTAGGCTAGTGATATGTTCTCGCATGGAATCATCTTGATGATCTATAGTTCTATTAAAATTTATGCCAAGGGAAAAGCCTTTGAGCTAATAGGTTAGTGGAATGTTTCCACATGGCATCATCTCAATAGATCATAGTCTTAGGGCTGTGGATGCTTTGAAAAAGATCATATTGGATAGTGGATAAGTGGTATAATGTCTCATGTCAAGAAAGATCCTATGATCCCAAGGAAAAGCCATCATGGCCTTGGACCCACTAAAGTTGCCACATTTTTTCCAAATGCATAATCTAGGACCTTGGTTTGATTTCATGGTCATTTTGACATCACAATCATAGAAATATTCATCAAAAAATCAAGAATAATTTTGAGTGTTTGCCAAAAGAATTAGAATTTTAACCTTTAGATATATGGCATGATCCAATTAGGTCTACTGGTAATAGTTGTTAGAGGTACAATCATTGAGAGGGGGTGGTGAATCAATGAGCCCAAGTATTTAAATTTCAATTATAGTCCTTTAAAATATTAACCAATCAACATATATCAACTTGATCAAGAAGCATTATCGAGAGAAATCATACATTCAATGCATACACAAGATCAAACACATAACACATAGTTCCTATGGGAAACCCTCATGAGGAATTAAACCCACTCTCAAGCCTACAACACAAATGGAATATTATCCTATAATAAATTAAAAACAAGAGACTGATCAACTCCTTTAGACCATCAAACCTTGATTATATCATCCTAACCAAAGATATTTAGTGTAACCCTTATTTCATAAGGAGTAACTTCCCCTAAGGAAGATAAAGTCCTTTAGACCCTCCTTTGAACACTTCCATCTAAGAAATTATCTTCAACACCTGATTATGGATATTTATTTTCTAACCTCTGTATAAACTCTCTCTCTATCTTAAACTAGTCTCTTACATAGGCATGTCACAAATTATTTCCTTCTTCACTCAAAATGTCCTTATATGCACATTTAGATATCTTCACATAGCCTCAAACTACAAGATCACTATCTTGACATTAAGAACATGACCTATAGGTCATACACATAATTAAAAATATGTTCTACTCCACCTGTCCTTCACTTCACAACTCTTACATCCACCTTGGACAATTCTCTCTCACTAATATTCCACAAAAAGTCTCTCACTTACAAGTCTACATAAAACATAGAAACCATCTCATTTGGTTAAAAAATTTATAGATCAATCATGAATTAAAAAGATCATAATCTTCTCTTATCAGCCCCAAAACATTCCTTCACCCTTAAGGCATCTTACATGGGTCACACTTAAGTAGATATACCTTTTAATAAGGCCCTTGTAGCTCTTGTAGGTCTCATGGAGACCTATTCACCCATTTATCATTTCATCAATATAAAAAAAGAACACATGACCACTTTAAAATACATGAGTCCACTCTTTATGTCCCCTTTGACAATATCAAATTATCATAGTCATCATTTTTTACATCTTCATATGTTCAAAGTGCTCAAACAAAGACCTTATATATAGGAACACCATTACCGAACACATAGTTAATTTAATAAGCATTTTTCATACTCAAGATAGATTTATCACACCTCTAAAATACTCTTATATGATCCTTATGGAGTCTAAAACGCTCCCAAATATCCAACTCCTCATGAAACATAGGAAAAACATCCATATAAGCTCAATTACTCTTCTCGGGTCACTTGCAGAATAAGAATGAAACCACAGTCAAATTTGGAACTCAATATCTTTGTCTTCACACACTTGTATAGTTTGTAATTTATTTCATTAGATTCATCATGGAGTCTTATTCATCTTTACTTTCTACATCATGATAAAATTAATCTTCTTATCGAAAGACATGGCCCAAAAACTAAACACTAGTTTTTCCTTTGCAAATTAAAATATTCAAATACACATGGTCATAGTCAACCTTCGAACACAATGCTTGCATCTCATGTCCTCTCAGATTTGGATCAATATTTAACCATTTATTTAGTCCAAATTTTAAATCACATTCTACCAAAGCCAAATGTTAAACATCTTCCACATTAACCTCATCTCATGCACTCTGGGAATCTTGACTTGCACACCATTTTTCTCTGTGGATCATCGAAGTCCTTATCAATCACCATGTATTATTTGATCAATCTATACAATCACACATGAACCATTAGATAATTATCCTATACCTTTGTTTAATCATTAAACTTTAGACACTTATCCTCATCATTCAACTTCCTGACATCTTGAATCACACATGCTTCATTGATGTTATGAGACTTGCTTGATCTTTACCTTTACTAAACAATTATCACATTGACCCATTTGACTCTATGTGTACCTTATATCTTCACTATATGAACTCTTGTGAGCCATTGGATCTCCACTAGGTCTAGATCTTTAACATTGGGAAAAATGACCTACTTTAGACCTTAATAACTTCATGTATGCTTAGATGCATGATCTCAAATTTGAACCTCATGATCACATTTCAAAAGAGAATCCATCCATCTAATAAACTGATCCTAAAACCTTTATGTGTATGAAATAAAACACCATTAAAATTACTTTTCAAAATCTTTTGTCATAGATCCAACTATGCTTAGAACTTGTTTAGGAGGCTAATTTTGCTCCTACATAACTTTTGTCGTGCTTTGGTGAATGATCTAAAATTTATCAAAAATCAACTATGCATAACACTAAACAAACCCAAATTATCACCTTATTTTTAAATGGTCACATATGTGAGATATTCCTTCATTAAAATTCTTACTCAACTCTTCTTTCCATATTGCAATTTTGGCTAAGTATAGAAAAACACTGTCAGAATACATAAGAGCCCAACTTTCCACTCATATATCCTTTGATGCACTTCAACGCATGACCTAAGCATTAGTGCATAGAAAATAGGCACAAAAATTAATAGACCCATATGATAATTTTGTCCAAAAACCTCTATGCATGTGAATTCTAACATCATCAACATGCTTACTCATATCTACTTGAACCCTTTGCAAATTTGGCTTAGTATGTGAAAAATAGTGAATTTTATCTGAGTGGCCAACTTTGAATCTTCATATATTTAACCATGCTTTGATGCATGACTTGAAATATATTTTATAATAACTAGGGAATACTTTTATCAAAGCCATATGACCAACTCCCCTTGACTCACTTCCACATGGCAATGGTGATGTCAACAAACTGCCTACTCAAAATTTTTGCCACTAGACCAAACTTTCTAGATGAAAACTATGGACTACTAGATGAATTCCACTTATGCATACAAGATCTCATATCTTATAAAACATATTATAGGACCCCTTTAATATTTTAAATAGTCCATACTCATCCCTGAACATCTCTAACTAGTCAAACTTTGAGGATTAACCAAGCCAACCTTAAGCACAAAAGGGTAAACACATTGCACACTTTGTCATTATTACATAGGCTATCAAAGAAATTTATCCACTCACCAAGACACCTCCATGAAATCACCATGACATTATTTAAAACTCTCCAACAATACCCCCCTTTGTCATTGATATCAACAAACATCATTGAGCTCACCTTCTCTCTCTTCAAGCACTGCCATACTATGAACTTTCTCCCCCTTTAACACATAGACAAAGTGGTCATCAACTGATCCTACGGACATAAAAAGAATAACAAATGTGAAATTACCATATATTAAATATGATACAAACTCCCCCTTAGCTTGAGCCAACCTTTTCTTTCCTTGACAACTTCCTCTTGGTCCATGCCAATACTTTGTTCAATCAAGCACTGCAACCAATGAAGAAAGAACACATAAAAGAACTAAAATATGATATAACTCACAAATAATAATCCAAGAGGGAATCTCCCTAAGATTTTTGAGTCATTTCATCTCTTGAGAATCTTTAGATCTCCGCACATCATTAGGAACCACTATACAGGCTTACTAGCCTTCTCTCTCAAACCACCTCAAGGACCACCAATAGAACTTAATGCATCTCATTAAATAGGAAACATGTTCTAAATAAACTTGAGAAATCACCTTGAAATAATCATGTCTTGTGTTTTTGGATAAATTAATCGAAAATCACTCTTTTTCAAACTAGGCATGTCTAGCCTCTTTGTATCCCTACTTGGAACTTGAACAGCCCATAATTTTTAGTAGACACAACTTCGTGACCTAGAACTTCATATATAGAGCACTCTCATATGCTCCTTGAGAAAACCAATTTGTAACAACTATATCGTCCTCTATAATATACTTTTTTCATAAACTAACTACCTAATTAAGCTTGTAACTTAATAAAAAATTGAATAACTTGAGAACCAAAAACCTTAAAATTTATGTGAATCTTGATTTGATAACCCATTTATCCCATTTAACATATTAAGAAGCCTGATACCTTAACTCATAAGGTATACCACTTTTCTAGTAGAGCCCAAAATGTTAGAATCTCAAAACAAACAAGGTCAACACAACACCTTCCAATTAACATCCACCTCTAAAACTTCATGTAAACCTGGAGAGAAACATTAATATTAAGAACCCATGTGAACCATTCTATTTAGTTTATTAGTATATTAGTTGCTATGGACACATATGATTTATAAGTCATCTTGTGATCATTCCATTTTATCTCACATTTATGGGAAGTAGTAGTTTCTTAGACTAAACTTAGTATATAAGTAAGTGTTGAGGCCAATGAAGGCATCCAAAAATAATTTGTATTGAGGTTTCTCAAAGGAGGTTACCCCCTTGAAGTGGTCTATGATCAATATAATCTATTCAGTGCTTCTAATCAATTTATAATTATATTATTTCATGCATTTTTTATTGACTTATTGTAAAAGGATCCTCTTATCTGATATCAGAGCACTTTCCAAGGCCAAAAATTGTTTCCTTCAGAAAGTCTTCACTCTATTCTTCTACATAATTCCTTTAAATAATTTTTCAAAAATAGATTTTTTCTACTACATAATTTATTTAAGTATTTTTTCGCAACACAATAATATATTTTGGATTAGGCTAAAACTTGACTGCATAAATATGAGAAGTGCTTGGGTGAAAGCCATACAACTCATTATGAGGAGTACCACATGAACATCAAAGTAATTAGCCCACTGAGAGGACCTACCAGTGAAACGGGCAATGACCCCTTCTTGATTAAGTAGTTCCCATTCGTAAGGAAAACTAAGAGATGTCACTTAGAGGTAAATCCATGGCCAAATTTTTTTTAGAGAGCAGTACTCATTTATATGGTATTGGTGGCTAGAGTGATATTATTAAACCCTTAGGCATCCATTTAAACTTGGGGCCCATATCTATCATTTTAGTGTATTACCAATAGAGTATCAGAAAACTATAGTATCAGTTCTTCAGTAGAGTATCAAGTGAATTGCCATACCATTTTTAACATATTACTAGAAAAGTATTAGAAACCTACCATATCACATCTATAGATTTGTCATATTATTTTCAACATATTCCCAGTCAACTATCACAATTTTTGAAAAAAAACTATTTTTTTTGGGTGTTTTTTTCCATATCTCTCCATCTATAGCCTTGTTGATCCCCAAATCTTATCTAGACAACCAAAATTCCATTTTCCACATTTTCTTCCTCGAGATCCCATATCCCAATTCCACTCCTAATTCCTGTAAATCTCAATTTTTTCTTTTTTTAGATTTTGCCATATATTATCTATTTGAATAAAAAAAATTCATAGTGTTCATCTCCCTATTCTAATACTTTATCCCTCTTTAATTAATTTTATAATTTTTCCATTCTCCCTCCTCAAATTACCCTCACCTTCATCAATCCTACTCTCACTGTGCAAAAAAATTAGTAAAATTCCCTTTACCCCTTCTAATTTCACCCAAATTAAAAATTTTCCTTACTAAATGTTTCTTATCTCTAGTTTTCCTACCCATTCTAAATAAAAACTCTTATTCTAGTCATGGTAGTGACCAAAATAGGAGCAAAAAACATGCAAGAGTAAATTGCCACCCTCAAGACTCACATCAAAGATCTTGATGAAAATACTTTCAGCCTCAGTCTTGAACATACCATGAGGAGTGAATGACATACAAAGTCCTCTTTAGACATAGGTTTTTCTTATTCTAGTAATTTTCATAGGCTAAAGCTTAATTTATCTTGATTCAATGGTGCAGATCTAACTAGATGGATCTATTAACTAGAAGAATATTTTAGTCTACATAATACTTTTGATGCCAAAACATTTCCACTTGAATCCTTTCACTTGGAACATGAAGCCCTTCAATGGTATTATTGGTATACCAAGGCTCATGATGAGCCCATATGGATTGATTTTTGCACCCTCATTTTACAATGGTTTGGCCTTAGTACTTTTGATGACTTCACTAGAGCACTCACTAAACTTTGCTAGATAGGAATCATGAGAGAATATAAAATAGAATTTGAAAAATTAGCCAATCATATAGAGGAATTATCTGATGAATTCTTTAGGAGTTGCTTTGTCAATAGACTGAAGGATATAATTCAATCGGAGTTCAAAATGTTTTGGTCCAACAAAATGATGGAAGCCTTATGGTTGGCTAAGTTGGATGAGGACAAGATCATAGATCAACAATGATTCAAATCCAATTTTTCTTCATTTAGAAATACAACTCCATAATGATCTCAAACAATGCTAGCCCCCAAAACCACTCCTATCAAGTATTTGATTGAAGTAGAGATGCGATATTGAAGAGAAAAAGGACTATGTTATAATTGTGATGACAAATTCACTCAAGGACATCAATGCTTAGGTCAAAAGCTATACATATTGGATGTCGATTCTATACTCAAAACTAATGTTTTTGAAGATGCTCAGGATATAATAGATGATCTAGATGAAGATCCAGTAATTGTGGAACCCAATTCTTAGGAAGACCAACCAAAGATCTCTCTCCATGCCTTAGCAAGAGTCATCACCCCACAAACGATGTAGGTCAAGTGTTATTTCAATAAGTTCCCTCTCACAATAATCATTGATTCAGGTAGTAATCATAACTTCATTGACCCTTGGATTTCCAAATAGGCTAATTTTTTAATCCATCTTTGCTCTAAATTTGAAGTCATGATTGACAATGGGGGCACATTACCTTCTAAAGGTAGGTGTTGCAATGTGTGTATCTCTATTGGAGATTATAATTTGTAATTTGACATGTTTTCCTTGCCCTTAGGTGGATGTGATGTTGTTTTGGGAGCCCAATGGTTACACACACTAGGACCCATCTTATGGGATTTTGATGAACTTTTGATGTAGTTTGCAGATAATGGGAAAAAACACACATTAATAGGCTTAAAACCAAGGTCTCTCAACATCATCAATTCACATTACATGGAAAAACTTATTAAAAATAATTCCCATGGCATCATTGACTAGCTCCATTCCATTCAAATGTAGCCATCATCGGTCTTCACTCCTCCTTCTGATTTACATACCATTTTGTAGAGGTATGTAAGTGTCTCTATAAAAATAGTGGGAATACCACATTCATGGATAGAGGAACACCTCATTCATCTCCTTTTTGGAATCATCCTCCCAACATCATGCCCTACCACTACCCATTTTAACAAAAAACTAAGATTGAAATGCTCATTTGAGACTTACTGAAGTAGGGCATTATTCACCCTAATACCAACCCATATTCTTTTCTAGTTGTCTTTGTCTAGAAAAAATATGGGTCATGACACCTCTGCATTAACTTCCATGCACTTAATCACATTACAATCAAGGTTAAGTTCCCTATCCTTGTTATTGATGAGCTTCTTGACGAGCTTCATGGTGCTCATTTTTTTTCCATGTTAGATCTCCGTTTTGGATATCACTAGGTCCAACTTCATGAGGATGATATCCTAAATATAGATTTTCACACACATGATGGCCACTACGAATTTTTGGTCATACCCTTTGGCCTCACTAATATTTCTTCAACATTTCAAGCACTGACAAATAAAATATTCTAACCCTACCTATGTAAATTCATTCAAGTCTTCTTCAATGATATCCTCCTCTATAGTAAAATATGGTTAAAGCATCTCCAACATCTAGAGCTCACACTAAAAATTCTCTCTAATCATTATCTCTATGAAATATAGTTCAAATCTACTTTTGGCCAAGATGAAGTGGCGTATCTTGGAAATATTGTTTCAGCCCAAGGGGTTCAGGTGGATCGTAAAAAAATAGCTACCATGACAAATTGGCCTTATCCTCATACACTCAAGAGCCTCTATGGTTTTTTGGTACTAACTAAATACTATCACAAGTTTGTCAAGGATTATTGGAATATTATATCTTTCTTAATAACTTTGTTGAAATAGGATGATTTTACATGGACATAAGTTGTTGAGTGTGCATTTGAAGAATTGAAACAAGTTATGTATACTACACTTGTTCGAGCTATGATAAATTTTGATAAGACCTTCACTATCGAGAGTGCTGTTTACAAACATGGCCTTGGTATTGTTCTCTTCCAAGAAGGATGCCCCATTGCATTCACCAAAAAATCCCTTTTAGGCAATAATTTAGTATTCTTTACTTATGAGAAGGAAATGATGGCCATTTTGCATGTAGTATAGAAGTGACAACCATACCTATTGGGAAATCATTTTTGCATCAAAACTGATCACCAGAGTTTGAAATATTTCCTAGAATAATGGATCTCCACCCCATCACAATAGAAATGGGTCAGCAAACTCATGGGTTATGAATATGAGATCACTTACAAGAAGGTTAAGGATAATACTATGGTTGATGCTCTATCTTAAAAATTTGTGTACCAAGCTTCCCTCTCAGCTATTTCCATGCCTATTCTAAATTAGTTGGATTCTATGCAATAGGGTTACATCAATGACTCTTCATTATCTCAAATCATTCAATAATTGACCATTAACCCGTCTATAATATCACATTATTCTTGGGGTGGTGCTTATCTATGATATAAAGGTCATTTGGTGATTCCCTAAAGCACAGATATTTAGTATGTTGTATTTTATGAACTCCATGCATCTTCATTTGTAGGGCACTCAGGGTTTCTAAAAACTTATGAGTGGGCATGCGACAACTTCTTTTAGAATGGAATAGTAAAGGTAATTTAACATATGGTATCCAAATGTGATACCTTCCAATGAAATAAGTGTGAAGCAACACTTATCCCTAGGTTACTCAAACCCTTGCCCATCCCTACTATGATTTGGACAAATATTTTTATGGATTTCATTGAGGGGATCCCTAAATTTGAAGGGAAAATAAGGATCTTGGTTGTGGTTGTTAGCCTCTCCAAATATGGTCATTTTTTTCCCCTCATCCATCCCTATACCACCTCTACAGTCACATAAAGTTTTGTGGACCAGATTTTATGTCTTCATGGCATTCCTTCTTCTATTGCCTTTGATCATGATGCAAACTTCACCAAAAATTTTAAGATAGAACTATTTTGATGCACTGACACCCAATTGAAGATGAGTTTGCAGTATCATCCATAAATGTATGGCTAGACTGAAATTGTCAATAAATGCTTGGAAACTTTCCTTCATTGCTTCACCTCAAGACAACAACATTAGTGGGTAAAGTGTCTCCCTCTCATTGAATGGTGGTACAATACCTCCTACCACACTTCAACTAGAATGAATCCATATGAAGCAGTCTATGGTCAAGCACCACTAGTGCTCCTTTTGTACACCCCTACTAGTTCCCCAGTTCAAGCGGTTGACATGCTTCTCTGAACTTGGGATTATATCCTTAACACCCTATGAGACAATGTTCATATGGTACAAAATATAATAAAACAATAGGTTTATCAACACCATTTTGAGCACACCTTTCAAGTAGGTGAATTAGTTTTTCTTCACTTGCAACCATACAATCAATCCTCACTAAAATTCAAAGGGCATCATGAGCTAGATCCCATGTTATATGGTCCATATAAGTTTCTCCAAAAGATTTGGTTAGTTACTTATAAGTTGGATCTCCCACCTTCTTCTTAATTTCATCTAATACTTCATGTCTCTTGTGTGCAAAAAGTTCTTGGCACAAACATCAGAGTGCAGACTATTTTACAATAAATTGATAAAGAAGGATCCATCTTTCTTGATCTAGAGGTAATCTTGGATAGGTACACACATGAAATTTAATCCCACTCCATCATATAGGTATTAATTTAATGGCATATAATGCAACATGGGAACCACTCTTTCAGATTCACCACCATTTCCCACATCTGAAGCTTTGAGGACAAACATTTTTTGAATAGGGAGGAGATGTTAGGAACCTGTGTGAACCCTTCTCTTTAATTTTTTAGTATATTAGTTTCTATAGATGCATATACTTTGTAACTCATCTTGTGAAAATTTTATTTTATCCCACATTCATTGGGAGTAGTAGTTGCTTAGATTAGACTTAGTATATAAGTAAGTGTTAAAGCCAATGAAGGCATACATGAATTATTTGTATTGAGCTTTCTAAAAGGAGGATACCCCCTCAAAGTGGCCTATGATCAATATAATCCATTTAGTGATTCTACTCATTTTATAATTATATTATTTTGTGCATTTTAATTGACTTGTTGCAAGAGGATCCTCTCAATTAGTCACTTCTAGGCCAATATTTGAGCTTCCACACCATGGGGAACCTTGACTTCCTATAACCTATTTTAGGACCTGCAAGCTCTTAAGCATAAATAAGGAAACTTGAGAGCTAAAAAAAGTCTCCAAATTGACTTCAACATACCTTCAGATCACAAAATCACATGGAGCATGCTAGAATAAGGTCAAAAAAACTTTGTATGGAACAAGATCATCTTGACATTGCATCAATCTAGTTATGCCATCTGGGAACCTTCAATCTGACCCTATAGACTACTACATATATAGTTATCAACATCATGACATCACCTCAACATATTTTCCACCTGGATATACCTGTTCCAAATGAAAACACCCAATTATAGTATTCTAAGACAATCTCAAGAACACCACAATAACACTTGCTTTTCCATTGAAATAAGTCTCTTAAGAATCATAGATAGATAAATCCTTTGCACCATAATGATCTAAAATAAAGTGAAGCCAAGAATGGCCCACATCTCCTTATTAACCATTAGAATCCTCTTATAACTATAAGACTTCTTACTATTTTTCTTCTTCTTCTTAGTCTAAACTATGACAACTAGTTCTTCTTCTATATCACTCCCCTTTTTTTCAAAGATAGAATTTATAACACATGGAGAAACTATGGAATCATGACATACCTTTTTATTTGAAGAATCAAACACGCATTCCTAAACCTCATGAATCTATGCTTACCTCAGAACTAGCCTCAACTACTACCTTGGTCTTCTCCTTGAGATTGATCTCTTCAATCTCAGGATGATCAATCAATGAGAGCTCTTGGCACTCTTTAACATATGTAACATTCTCCACCATAACAAATATATTACTTGGACTTGTAGACTCATCATGATTCCTAATTACCACCTTTATTCTCCATGAGTTCACTTGCCTTCTATCTTGCACTCTAGGAGCCTGATAAAACCTATTCTACCTTGTAGGCCTTTACTTGTACAATTTAAGAATGTGACCTCTCTATTCAAAAATATAGAAAACCATACTCATTGATGAAAACTTATTTTGTATTTTCTTGAATGGATAATGTTCTACAAAGTATCATATATCATGATAGTTGAAGCACTCAACCTTTATGACACATTTTGACTAATGACCCCCATCATAGTTTCTTGTAAACTCATTCTTAATAGGTCTTCTACATTCTCTATCTCTATGCCCAAACTAATCACAAGAATAGTAGTAACCATTGAAATTTGCATACCCCATAGCATTTTGTTTTCTGATCTAGTTTTCTTTAATCTATTTACACCATCATTCCTTATATGATTATTTATCTTCAAAGTTTGATTCTCCTTGTATACATTAGTCTTCATCTTGTCTTAAGTTGCAGTCTCTAGTTCTTCTTTCTATATAGGATCAGTCTTATCACTTTCATGATTTTGATCATTAAAATGTTGTCTAGATCACTTGAGCCCTTTTCAAATCATACAAATGACATTAACTTACTAGATACCTTTTCTAACTCAGATTTTAATGACTCATTTTCAATTACATGCCTTGTACATTCATATTCTTTAGCTTTTAGGCTTGTAGACATAATTTCTAATTGACAACTGAGATGTTTGACCATATATTCATGTTACTTGGCATCTTTATCAATTCTTGTCTCAGGCACACTAAATTCATCCTCAAAGGCCTTGAGTTTATATTTCATCTTCTTATTGATTTTCTTCTCAATCTTCAATTCTTCATGAGAATTAGTCAATGCGGTCTCATAATCCACCTTATCTTCATCATCATTTGAATCACTCCAAGTAGACTCCTTTTGTTATGAGAAACTTCCTTCTTCAGCCATGAAAAGGAATCTATCTTCAATAGGACCATCATCTTCATGATCATAGTTTAAGTTAGTGTCTTCACTTTCATCTAATGAGATATAATCTTATTTGGTGTAGAGACTCTTTTTGTCCTTGATGTACTTCTTCTTGTTATTATACCATTTGAACCCCTTCTTGATTTTATCAAATCTGAAAGATCTCTTTCTATCATCATGACATTGATCATGCTCTTCATCATCTTCCTTTTTATACTTATGAGGATACTTATTATAAAAATGTATTATCTCACATAATTGAAGCATTTGAGAGGTAGTTTACATTTATACTTGCTTGAACTTGTTCTCAATTTTCTTTAAATCAAAGCAATTAGTTCTTCCTCATCTATATCAGGAATGTCATCCTCCTTGAAAATCATACCTTATAACTTATTCTTTGTCTTCATTTCAACCTTGAAAGCTTATTCCTTCTTTGGTGGTATATCATCATTCTTCCTCATCTCATAGGTAGTAAGGGTGCCATGCAAGTGATCCATCTTTAACTGAGTAAGGGCATGAATCTCTTCTATAGAATATACTTTTAGATCAAAATTGTGGGATAGATACCTTAATGCCTTTTGAATAATAGTACTCTCTTCAATAATTTCTCTAAGACCACTGATGATGTTCACTATCTCATCAACTCTTTATAGAAAGAATGCCACAATATCTTTTTTGTTCATCTTGAGACTTTAAAATTGCCTTATGTGAGTTTTTAACTTAGCAATCTTGACCTTTGAATATCCTTAAAATATAGTATTAAATGTATCCCATTTTTGTTTGGAATATGTACATTGAATTACTTTGGTGAAATCAGTCTCTGTAAGACCACAAGTGATGGAATTCATTCTCTTAGAATTGTTCTCAAATAGTTTCTTGTCTACAACACTAGATGGAGGAATAGCATGAGATAAATAACCATCCAAAATATGTTTCCATAAATAAAAACCTATGTACATAATGTATGTCCTCATCCTAGCACTCTACAAATCATAATTGGATCCATTGAACATCAGTGCTTGCTTAGTAGAGAAACCACCTTGTACATTCTAACTAGCCATTATACCTTGGATCACCTTCAAGTTGTAAAGACATTACCAAAGGACCTAATCTAGTACTAATTTTTAGAGTTAAAATAATTAGGGCTGGAGGGGGGGGCGGGGGCGTGGGGGCGAGGGGGGGTGCAGGGCTGAATTAGTGAGCCTAGATATTTCAATTTCAATTGCAATCCTTTAAATAATTAACCAATCAACATATATCAACTTCATCAAGAAGCATTATCAAAAGAGCTCGTACACTCAATGCATACACAAGATCAAACACATAACACATAGTTCATATGGGAAAGCCTCATGGGAAATAAAACCCACTTTCAATCCTAAAACACAAATGGACTAATATCTTATAATAAATTAAAAATACTAGACTAAACAACTCCTTTTGACCAAAAAAACTTGATCATATCCTATTGACCAAATGTTTTTAGTGAAACCCTTATTTTAAAAGGAAAATCTACCCCTAAGGAAGATTAAGTTCTTTTGACCCTCCTTTGAAAACCTCTGCCTTAGAAATGATGTAATCAACACCTATTGATGGATCTCTATTTTATAACCTCTACACAAACTCTCTCTCTCTCTCTCTCTCTCTCTCTCTCTCTCTCTCTCTCTCTCTCTCTCTCTCTCTCTCTCTCTCTCTCTCTCTCTCTCTCTCTCTCTCTCACACACACACACACACACACACACACACACACACACACACACACACACACACACACACACACACACACACACACACACACACACACAAATAGGCCTCTCACTTATGCATGTCACAAACTCTTTCCTTCTTCACTCAAACTATCCTTATATGCACACTCAGATCTCTTTGAATATACTCAAACTGTAAGAGCACTACCTTGACATTAGTAACATGACCTATAGGTCATACACACAATTAAAAAAAAATTCTACTCCACCTATCTTTCACCTCCCAAATCTTACATTACCTTTCATAATTCTCGCTCACAAATATTCCACACAAATTCTCTCACTTACAAGTCTACGAAAAAACTATAAACCATATCATTTGGTTCTAAAGTTTATAGAGAAATCATGAATTAACAATATCATAATATTTCCTTATCAATCATAAAACATGCCTTCACCCTTAAGGCATCTCATATGGGTCACACTTAAGCAACTATTCCTTTTAATAAGGCTCTTGTAGATCTTAGAGGTCTCATGGAGACCTATTCAACCATTTAGCGCTTCATCGATCAAAAAAATAACACATGACCACTTTAACATATATGAGTCCACTCCTTATGTCCTCTTTGACATTATCAAATGATCATAATCATCTTTGATCGCCTTTGTGTATGATCAAACTGCTCAAACAAATAACTTATACATAGGAAAACCATTATTGAGCACACAATCAACTTATTAAGCATTTTTCATACTCAAGATAGATTGATAAAACATCAAAAATACTCAAAAATGATCCTCATGGAGTCTAAAACACTACCTAATAATCAATTCACCATGAAACATCAAAAAAACATCCATATAAGCTCAATTACTCTTCTCAAGTCACTTGTAGAACAAGAATAAAACCATATTCAACTTTGGAACTCAATATCTTTGTCTTCACACAGTTTCTAAACTTAAAATTAGGTTCATTAGATGAGACATGGATACTTCGTCTTTTCTTCTTGCAACATGAGAAAATTCATATTTTATCAAAAGATATGGCCTACAAACCATACACTAGTTTTTCCTTTGTAAATTCAAATATTCAAATACAAAAAGTCATAGTTAACCTTTGAAAAAAATTCTCACATCTTGTGTCCTCTCTACTTTGGATCAATCTCAAACCATTGAATTAATCCAAACATTAATGCATAGTATACCAAATTAAAATGTTAAACATCTGTCACTTTGACCTCATCTCATGCACTCTAGGAATGTTGACTTATTATGCACCATCGATCTTTGTAGTTCAACCAAGTCCTTATTAAGCACTTTCTACCATTTGATCAATCTGTATGATCACCCAAAATCTAGTATATCATCATCTTATACCTTTTCTCATCTATTAAACTTCAAACACTTTTCCTCATCATGTAACTTCTTAACCTCTTGGACCACACACAATATGTTGATCTTCTAAGAATTGCTTGATCTTTACCTCTACTAAACAAATATCACATTAATCCATTTGACTCTACACATCCCATAAATATTGATTGTGTGAATTCCAATGAGCCTTTGGATCTCCACTAGGTATGAATATTTAACATTGAGAAAAAATGACTATGGGGACTATTTCTCATCTGCCTAGAAGGCCTACTTTGGACCTCAATAATGTCTTCTACAGTTAGATGCATGATCTCAAATTTGGACCTCATGTTCACCTTTTAAAGGAGAATCCATCTATATAATAAGATACTCATGGAAACTTCGTGCATGTGAGATACACTGACATTAAAATGTCTTCTCAAAATATTCTATCATAGAGCCAACTATGCTTGGAACTTGTTTGGGAGGCCAACTTTTCTCCCACATAACTTTTACTATGCTTCGGTGCATGATCTAAAATTTAGTGCAAATCAACTATGCAAAAAATTGAACAAACCCATATGATTACCTTGTCTTGAAATGTTCACATGTGAAATATATGCCTTCATCAATATTAATTACTCAGCTCTTCTTACTACATTGTAAATTTGGCTAAGTATAGGAAAACACTATCAAAATGCATAAGATCACAACTTTGCACCCATATATACTTTGATACACTTTAGTGCATGACTTGAGAATTATTACATAAAAAATAGGAACCAAAATGAACAAAACCATGTAAATGCTAACATCATCAACATGCTTACTTGGCTCTATTTGAACCCTTTTCAAATTTGGCGAAGTATGGGAAAATAGTGAATTTTGTCTAAGTAGCCAACTTTGCATCCTCATATCTTTGACCATGCTTTGACACATGAATTTATATTTGGTAAAAAATAACTAGGGAATAATGTGATCACAAATATATGACCAACTCCCCTTGACTCACTTCCATGTGGCAATGGTGATGTCATCAAATTTCCTACTCAAATTTTTTTTGCCATTGGACCCAAATTGTCTAGATTAAAACTATGGACTACCAGATGAAGTCCACTTATGTACACAAGCTGTCAAAGATTATAAACATCATATAAGACCCCTTTCATATGATAAATATTCCATAATCATCCTTGAACATCTCTAACCAATAAAACTCTAAGGATCAACCAAGCCAACTTCAAGCACATAAGGATAAGAACATTGCACACTTTATGCATATTTTATCTTTATTAATTAGGATATAAAAACAATTCATCCACTCACTAGGACACCACCATGACATCACCATGACATCACTAAAAACTCTCCAATAATAGTAAGATTCTCCTTGTAATGTTTTGTGTTTGGAATGGATTGGGTTTTCTATTCATGTTTGCCTGTGTTTTATGGGCTTATCATTGTAATTATTGTCTCATGTATAATTTTTAAGATAAAAAAAATGGGCATGATATTTTGGTATCTGAGCCTATATTCAACACTAGGAGCTCTAGGTAATTTGAATTGTTATTTTAGCTTCTAGTTTCTGCTTGATTACTTATGACTTCCTATTGACATGTAGGATGCGAGGAGGACATCATACACATTGTGAGTTAGATCCCCTTGGTGAGCATGAGCCTCCCAATCAATAAGGATTAAATGATATATGTCTATAACTCCTCGTAGCCATGTAAAAGATGAGAGATGTCTTTATAGGAGAGATTACATGTCGTGCACCATGAGGTAGAAAGGCACTCTTCATGACATTATCAGGATGATGAAGAATCATTTGAAAGAGAAAGATATAAGATTCCTCCAATTCCTCATTCTAGAGTTGATAGAGTTGAATTACATCACCATGGTGAGCATAGTGAAAGGAGAAATATGGACCCTCCTCTTAGACCTATGCCTAGTGTTTTGGTAAAATATTTTATTAGATTGTACCCTCTTAATTTTGATGGTACATAGTAAGGATTTATAGTAGAGGGTTGGTTGGAAAGCATGCAAGGGTGTTTTAAATTATATGATTATGACACTAATGTGAAGGCCCATTTGGGTACTCACCTGATTTGTGATGTAGCTAAGATGTGATGGGAAGGAGAGGAGTAGAAGCTCCATTTGAGACCAACTTCCCTCACTTAGGAATTATTTAAGGAACATTTTAGAGTGTATTACTCATCACACTATTATGTGAAGAATAAGGTGGATGAGTTCCATGAATTAAAATAAGGGAGTGACATGGTGGCATAGTTTGAGTGAAATTTTCTAAACTTGATTAGATATGTGCAGGGTTATATGGATGAGACAATTCAAGTGAATAGATTTATTAGAGTCCTAAATCTTGAGCTAGCTAGTGCAGTGCACATTTTTGGTCCCTCTACCTTAGCAATGGTAGTTGAGAAGGCCTATTTTTTTGAGGAGTATCATCAAAAGACTTAGGATGCATGAGGTATGTTTTGAGGAAAATTATAGTTTCAACATGGCTCATGGTTGTAAGGTGTGTAGCCTGCACCTAGGGGAGGCTAGATAATAATTCAATCTAACCTTAGACCCACTTAAAAACATCATTAAAAGAACAACCACTCTGGATGAAGTAGGATTAGGAATCAAATGAATGAATACCACCAAAGGTAAAGTGAGACTAGGTTTAAAAACCATCAATAGTTTGGGACTATGCAAGCTCCTTAGTTCATGTAGGTGAGATCTTCGAGGTTAACTTATTTTTTTAGACATAAAATAACTATAACTCCCTTAGGGTGAGACCAATATAAGGGTTTTTATTTCATGTGTGGATCCCCTCATCATTATGCATGATATTTTCTTCTTAGACCATTGAATACTAGTAGGTAGAAGGCCATAATGTTAGAGCAAATAGTGGGTGATGTGTGTCAAAGACATAGAATCTATGTAGTGGTGGACAACCACCAATTTGAGCACCAAACAATGATCATATAGACCATAGGTATGATATAAGGAATTTTAATTTCTATTTTGTTTGATTCAATATTTTTAGACTCTATTTCACCTTATATCATGGATAGTTTTGGGGTAGTGGTTGTTACGCAGTTAGAGAGTTGGGTAGTAGAGTTGGCTTCAAGGGCCAAGGTGTCTATTAGATACTTGGTGAGTAGTTGTGTCTTAGACCTGGGTGTCTTTTTCACTATAGTCGACTTATGGATAATTCCTTTTAGCAACTATGATTTTGTCTTGGTAATGAGTTGGATTTCATATAACAAATCCAAATTGAATTGTTATGATAAAGCTATTGAATGTGAAGATGAACTTAAGACTCCTATGGTGATATCTGGAGTTAAGAAATTAGTTTCCATTCACACGATCATTATAATCAATGTAATGCAATATTGAGGAAAGGTATTTATATGTTTTCTATCATGGTTAGTGACAGGTTAGATGAGTCATAGAAGGCTTCTCTATATGATCCCCAATATCTTAAAACCCAATCAATATAGTTTTTAGTCTTAGTGGTTTAGAAGATATTTGGCTTAGTTTTGTGGATGGACAAGCCATCCAAAAACTAAGATTGTATCTTAATACAAAATAAAATTTATTTTGAAACCCTAGGACTCCAAACCAAACACAAAATTCTTTAAGAAAATGAAATTAATTACTTCACCAAACTCAATATCTTTTCCAATCTAAAATAAAATGAATCAAAATTCTTTTTCCTCCTTGCTCTACACTTTCCTTCTCTTTTTCCATATCCATTTTCCTCCATGACTCACCTCTTATTATATTCTAGTCACCCATCTCTTACCATTCAAAATTTGCATGCCTTTGTTCACTCGCAAATCATAGTCCATGCATAATCCTCATTACTTTTCAAACTCAACTAATCTCATAGTTAGCTTCTATTAACCATACCAGAAAAGCCCTATATTTTTTCCTTAAATATACCTTAATTCCTTGATTATTATTTTATTCATTTCAAATCATTGCATGATCAATACTACATTACATGCCTGATTAAATCACTCTAGAATTCCACTTTAAACATTGTTAACTTTGATAATGATTAATTCTATTTCAATGTAGTCTATGCATGCTAACAAGACTAAGATTAAATCATAAGATAGTCTTAGGTTATAGTGAAATATTTGTATTAGTTTTCTAAAGGTAAAAAATATCATGACTTTTAAATAATATTGTGGCTAACAATAAATTCAATGCTATTCTTTTATCCAAAATGTAAATTAGATATTTAATACCCTAATCATATTAATATCATAATTGTTGCACTATTAATATTTTATATAGACTATCTACATATTTTGTTATCTTCAAAACTTAAGCCATATATTGATATTTCCAAATATCAATGATAGAAAGATAATATTTCAAAACATTTCAAAGACATTTTTTTTAGTTTATATATAATAACAACTAGCTATTATCCACATAAATTTACATTCCCATAATCATAAATAAACATGAGTACAATAACATAATATAATCATATTGCCACATTATGCACTAAGTCTACATAAAATATACACAATGCAATCACACATATGAATTATTCCATATATAAGTAATGAACTGAACTAACACTCATTAACATGCAAAATATAATATTTGCATGCAAATAACATCAAAAATGTATTAACTCTAATAATCCACATAGTATAAATAACATGTATTATCTAATGTGGTCTATGTATGGATTTTAATAGTTTATCTATCATCCTTCAACATATCCATCTACATCACCCTCTCTGGTGATGCTCTTCCTCCATCATTCTTTAAGGGATAAAATATCTTGCATCCAACTCATAAATAAAAGGTAGTTAGCCTGATAAGTCTTGATATATATCATAAAAAAACAATGTTGTAACAATAATTAACATAATCATAATATATAGAATTCACAATACAACCAAATCATAACAATGAAATCATGAAATCAAAGTAACATACAACTATCCCATAACAAATCATGACTAATAATTTAGTTAAAAACTAACTAATCAATCTAACAACCATAATAATTCATAAATAATCAGGTAAATCAACTTAGTGAGAAACCAAGATGTAACACTAACCCTCACATGAAGTTTTGACATTAGGTAGAATATTCATGGTAGAAAAACATGTCCAAGTAGAATTTTGGGTGGTTGTGTGACCACTTTACAGAATCTAATCCTATTTTTTGTAATTTCAGTAGACTCTAACACCCTTGTCATTACCCTCAATGGACATTTACGTGTGTTTCTTCACACCATGGATCTCAACCTCTTTGGAAATAAATTCTACCTTAGTCATATTTTTATAGGCCTTTAAACATTTGGTGGTGTGATTTCTAGTGCCTCAGACTCTGACCTACTCTGAAAGACACTCTACATTCTACCCATTCTCTAGACATCCATCATCATAAATATCTGGGCCCATAGACATCCGAGTCTCTAGATGTAGGGTCAATGGAACTTGATACCTACTAAAATAGGCTTTAGATCCTAAAAATTTATGAGGAAATCCCTCAAATTAGACCAATACTCTTTACATGTTTGGAATATGATATGCTTGCATGTAGGGTAGGAGAAATATGACACTTGCCTGAGTAGGCCCTAATTTTTGCTCACCTTCTCCTTCTTTGTTGTGTCACTATGTGATTTTTAGGAGGACATAAAAATTAATTGATTGGAAAGTGTCACTATTAATTTCAAAATTGAAGCCATTTTGAAGGTGACATAACTCCCACATAAACCAAATCAATCAAAAGGGGGAGGGGGAACACTCCTTTAATGTATTAGAACTTTGACACATGGGAATTAATCCCTTGGTCACTTTTAGCCAAAAAGTACTTCAATTTTACTCCAAGAGGGATTAATGTTTTCTTGGGGAAGTTTAATTCAAAAAATTTCAACCCAATTATTTTTCAAATTTTGCAAAGTGGAGATTGCCCTTATCATCCAGAGCTTCAAACAAGCATAAATTTTATCTTGTTACTCCTTTTGAGGTGTTATTTTTTTTTTAAAGTGGGAGTTTTTATATTTATACACATTGGTAATATTATCATGCCTTATAAAATTGAGGAACTATAGATTCAATGGGGGTTTTATTTTCCTAGTCTTTCATAAGATGTAGTTTATCACATACTTCCTTCTGCACCATGGATCAAAGTTCAGTCCCGCTTCTTACAAAATTTAACTATCATGAGTAGAAATTTAAAGTTCAAATCCTCTCAAGGAAAAAATTATTACACTAAATCATGATGGGTTTGTAAAAATTTATACTTGATGTGTAGAAGGAGAAGTGGTTTAATAAAAGTATCAAAGCCTACAGTCTACTATGCATGTCTATGTGTTTTGACCTACTCTTTGATATTGAATTTAATACTACTTCTAATGAAATATGGACCACATTGGAAAAAATATTTGGGAAGTAAGACTTAATGAGGGGTCATTAGTTAGAAAATGAGCTCATCAATTTGGACCTAGGTGACTTTGACATCACTTTGACATGATATGTGACTTCTTCACAAAGTTTAAATCACCTAGGTTATATTTGAAACTATGTAGCATTAAAAAAAAAGATGATAAACTTTCATCCTTGAAAATTTGGGGTTTGACTATTCTATCTTTGTTTATACCTTCTATGCCACCAATCATGCCCTTGGAGCTATATGGATTATGCCAGTGCTAGATTACTTTGCTGCTAACTTGACTTGGGAGAAAGAAAAACTTATTCAAATGAGTACATTTAATTCATATAAGTAACATGCCTAAATTATGATTCATAATAAATAGAAGGCTTAAAATACCAAGGAAAAGAAACAAAAAAAGGACCCAGAGAAAAGAAAGGGTCAAAAATATGGGGGTAAGTCCAAAGCATCAAACAACTCCTCTTTAGATAGAAAACATAAGAAAGATTGACTTGCATGTGCCTATTACAATAAATAT